>JAUMHP010000080.1:3253174-3271723 GCA_032361065.1 Enteromius trimaculatus | reverse complement strand
CGGACGAATCCCTTGAAATATATCATCTGATCGATGTCTTGACGTGTGGCAACCGTAGTATAAGCGGAATAATTGACGACGGGCCGTTGAATTATTAGAAAAATAATGCACACCCGATACACCTCAACGGCCCGTCGTCAATTATTCCTTACATATAACATTGCAAAACACTACAGTTAAATGATAAAATTATATTTTACAGGTTTTAGTATCTTAGTCAACACATCAAAATATATGTACTTTAAAGCATAAAACTAATATAAGCTTGTAAATAAATACTAAATCCTGATGCTTTGTGTGGTCAAGGCTTTTCTCTTCTTCTAGGGATGTACAAAGGCCACACTCTAACAAACAGTGATAAGCAAGCAATAATGTATAGTCAGACACTCACTATCATAAAATAAACCTTGACAGGCTATTCAGACTCCCAATGTGTAGACATATTAGATTATATATCTAGTATATATTAAATATAGATTGACATGACATATAAATGTAAGTTTACATTATGTGAGAAGAAAGAAACTCTGCTAAGAGAGTAACAGTGTAAAACGATTATAAAACTAGCAGTGATATTTAGGCAACTGGGAAAAATGAAAATACAATTATATAGTTTAGAGTCACTATACAAAATATGTGAGGGCAGATTAACCAATCAGAATCAAGCACACAGAAATAACTTACCATATATGGGTAGCCGTTGAGAGAGTACTGATAGAGCAGAGCGTCCTGGATCCTGTGTCTGGAGAACACAGCAAGCCCACTGCCAATGACTCCACTGTCAAAACACCACACAGTATCAGATACCAGAACGTGCAGCTACAAAATAACATTTGTCTTTAGGTATCTCTTGCCCAGCAATCACACAGCTGCATTTACTTTTCAAATATTATTAGGGAGACTGAAGACAAAAACCTTTTGTTTGACTCTACACACATAAAGGATCACGCCGCATGTTTTAGAATAAAGGCTAATTTTCCAACTCCCCTAAACAGTTGAATTTGACCGTTTTTGAATCCATTCAGCCAATCTCCAGGTCTGGCGGTAGCACTTTTAGCTTAGCGTAGACCGTTAGCATCACGCTCAAAAATACCCAAAACGTTCATATTATGCAGCGTCTGAATATGCTGGGGACTACTTTCAGGCACTACTTAAGCACCTGAAAGTGCTGGGGACTATATTCAGGCGCTGCGTAATATCATTGAACCTGCTGCTATCATGGTACGGCTGTAAAATTCCTTGATTATTATGCTGAAATGAGACTATAGTTCCCGGATATATCAGCCTAGAAAAACTATAGAAGAGTCAAGTTGTGAATAGGATAATATTTAGTCATTTGTGTGTGTGATGCTAACAGCCTTCAGATTCAATGATCTATGCTAAGTTAAGCTAAAACCTTTTACCTTACCTTACCAATGGATTTGTTTATTGCAAGCATGTAGCTTTTCAAAAGACATTCATAGATGGACTGGAATGGAGTGGTGTGTATTACTGTGATGTTTTTATCAGCTGTTTGGACTCTCATTCTGATGGCACCCATTCGCTGCAGAGGATCCCCTGGTGAGCAAGTAATGCAATGACAAATTTCTCCAAATCTGTTCTGATGATTAACCAAACTCATCTTCATTTTGGATAGCTACCGGAAATTGGGTCAGGCTTTCTGGGATGGTCCTCACGTGGTTCAGGTCATGCTTAGAAAGGAGAGGCTATTATGTGAGTATAGGACAGCAACAGTCTAATTGGATGTCCATGACATGCGGAGTCCCACAAGGCTCGATTCTTGCACCGTTCTTTGTTTGGCCTGTACATGCTCCCACTATGTCAAATAATGACAAAGAACTAAATTGCCTATCACAACTATGCAGATGATAGACAGGTTTACCTAGTGCTACTGTGTCCATATCCATACATCCATGTATCCATATATACTGGTCCATCGCCAATGCATGATGAAATTAACAGTTGGATGTGCCAAAACCTTCTTCAGTTTAACAAGAAGGAAACTGAAGTGATTGCATTTGGAAATAAATATGAAGTTCTAAAATTGAATGCATACCTTGACTCTTGACTCTTGGTGTGATTCTGGAGTCAGACCTTAGTTTCAGTAGTCATGTCAAAGCAGTAACTAAATGAGCTAAAATCATGTTGAAATAATTAGATGTTTTGTTTCCAGTCAGGACTTGGAGAAACTTGTTCATGCCTTTATCACCAGATTATTGTAATGGTCTCCTCACCGGCCCTCCCAAAAAGACCATTAGACAGCTGAAGCTCATTCATAACACTGCTGCCAGGACTCTGATAGAACCAGAAAATATGAGCATATCACACCAGTCCTCAGGTCCTTATACTGACTTCCAGTCACGTTTAGGATAGATTTTATAAAAGCCCACTTTTACTCATTTATAAATCACCTAGTCCTAAGACCTAAATACACTGCAGATATGCTCACTGAATATAAAGCTCACAGACGACTCAAATCATTAGTGTTGAACTGTTAACTGTAGATAGTACTGTTTCTTTGATAGGTGAGATGATTACAGATTCTGCCTAATCAGCTTTATTGATTGCAATCTTTAAGATTAATGCTTATTTTTCTTGTGTCATGATGATAAGGATAAGATATGAAGGTCACTGAGAAGACTTGATGGAATATTCCAACAAATGTCTCATAAGAAGATTTTTTTGGCTTCTTAAGGGATAGTTCACCCAAAAATAATTGAAAAGTCTTAATTTATTCACTTATTCAAGTTGTTCCAAACCCATATGCTTTCTTCCATAAAACACAAAAGGAGAACTTCCAACCTGCTCTTTTCAATACAATGAAAGCAGACGGTGATAAAGGGACATCAAAAGCTTTAGTTTAGCTCTATTGTGTCTTGTTTCCAACTGTGAGATACATTTTTAGAAAATAACAACTTAAATGTGGGTTTGTTCCTGACAGAATGCTATTTTGGTCTTCAACATTTCCTCATACGGGTTAGGAACGACACAAGGATGAGTAAATGATGACTGGATTTTCATTTTTTTAGTTTTGGGTGAACTCTACTCTTAGAGGGGATTTTATTTCCCGCTTTTATCCCTCTGGAATGTGTGAGAGCGTCTAGCCGCTTGATCGCTGATCAGAAGGTTTCAAAGTCTCTCTTTCAAAATCCCAATGGCTTTGAAGTACAAAGCAACATTCAAAGTCCCTCATGTCACGGCGAGTTGAACTGACCTCTTGAAATAGTGAGTATAAGGATGAGAGAAGGACAGCTTTCTCTTCAGGAAAAGGAAATCTCTTTCACTCCAAACCTAGGACAATGTGAAAGATAGATCGGTAAAAATGAAGTTCATGTGTATGACTAGCTAGCATAGTATATTTATAAAGACATAAGGTCTTCTTGTCTCTTACTCCGTGTTCTAAGACTAAGGATTTGTTTTTTTTTACTTAAAATTATAATTATAATTAAAATGAAATTCAGCTTCAAAAAAATTCTGTTACTTTCATAAACTTACACTCAAAATATTGATCATTTTTATTGTTTTTAATGAAATCTCTTATAAAGGCAGCATTTATTTGCTAAAAAATATTGTGAAATGTTATTACAATTATTACAGTATTCAATTTGAATACATTTTAATATCTAATTTATTACTGTGTGGATTATACTATAAACTGTGATTTGTTTTATTCAGGATTTATTGGATTTATACAAAGCAATGACTAGTAAATATTTTAAATACAATATTTTCTAACATTACAAAATGTATTTTTCATTATTGTTCAATTTAATGCACCTCACTGAATAAACGCATTAATTATTAATAATTCTATTATTATTGTTGCTTTTGTATTTTATGTTTTATTTTAGTGCAGTGTATTACTGACTGGAGTAATTCCACTTTGCCAGGAATAAATAACATTGTAAAATGTATTCAAAAACTAAACAGTTACAGTATTTTAAATAGTTTTTTTTTTTTTTTTTTTTGCAAAATTAGTGCATTATTTATTAAATAAATGCAGTCTGGTTGAACAAACAATAAGACACTTCTTTCAAAAACATCAAACGCTTTGCTGACCCCAAACGTTATAACCAGCCACAACCACATATCCGTTCAGGACACAGGGTTATTCGCCCATCAGGGAAATGAAGCAAAATGAAGCGCTAAAGCCACAAGGGCACTGAATTAATCCCTAAAGACAGTCAGAGGATAAGGGGGTTAAAAATGAACAGTATAACCGACTTCCTGTAACAGGACGATGTCGTGCTGCTCTCGGCCCAGTAGTTCTCCGATCATCTCATACCGCTGTGTACAGAGTTGACTGAAGAAGCGAATTCCCCTGAAAAACACAAAACCGCAATCACTATTGTCTTGCGGTTCACCTCTAAACAACATACAACACCCCAACAGCATTTATTGTATACACACATGAAGTCATTATGCTCCACATATTAACAGCTGACTTCATCATTTCACAGCTAAATCACATGCTTTAATATTTTGCTGTGTAGTCTAAATCAGGGGAAGTATCAAAAACCACATTTACTGTCTCAGCTACAATCACGGTCTGCATTATTGTGTCTTGTTTGCTGACAGAGCTGGCATCAGCAGAGCAGGAGGCCCACACTGCATGTGTCATGTGACCGCCGCAGTCTGCTCATGTGCTTTTAACCTTCATACTTATACCATCAACCCAAAACAGTTAAGTACACACACACACCTTTTGATAACTTTCTAATATAAGTTGAGCCATGCAAAAAAAAAATATATAAAAAAGAAAAGACAACAAATAAAATAGAAATTATCATTATTTAAAAGAAATAATAATAATGCATTGCATTAAAAAATTGTCCATTATTTAGAAATATTGTATTATTTTAAAATTAAATATGTCAGGGCTATTACTATTAACTTCAAATAAAACATAAAAAATATTGTTTGTTGAAATAACACATTAAAAAGTTTGGCAAACTAACATTTTCAAAGTGGTATGCACTGTAATAAAAAGACTGAAACTAAAAATGCATCACAACTATACATAAAAACATTCATAAAAATGACAAAAATTCTACACAGACACACATTGCTTACTATTCTAGTTGACTAAATGATAGGCCTACAAAAGAAGATTTCAGCATCACCAAAGATACACAAAGGTCAAGGCATGTCAAAACTTCTCCAGGACCCCAACAACTCCTTCAGGTAATGCAGAATATTGAAATATGATAGAATTAGACAAATCTATTTAGCTAAAGATGAAAAGTTAATGAAAAATGCTACTTTATCTAATAAAACTACTAAAGCATCTACTTAAAAGCCTGTATTTTAGACTTAGACGTGTGCGGCGAACCCATAAAATATTTATAAATCCATGCATAATTAACTCAACAAATAAACCAAGCGAGCTACATTTCTCCCCCATTTACAGCAGTTGAGATTGTTTCGGGGCGCTCGTAACACAAGCGCGTTAACAGTGCGTGATTGACGCGGAAGCATCGTTTGAGCTCACCAGCAGTTGAGAGAGAAGACACGCAGTTTGGAGGGCCGCTCTGTTGCCATGGTGCCGCGCAGCTCGAGCTTCAGTCCGTCAGTCCGAGAGCGGCGAGCGCTTTAAAGTCTGGCTCTGGAGGCGGAGCTTCAAACTAATCCACAAAGCAGCCAAACTCAGGGACATTCGAAACCATGCAGTTTATTCATTCATACAAGCGATTTACATCAACTGTGAGAATTATTTAGAGCTCTATTAACTAACGGCTTAGCAAAAATGCTTCAGGCGTACTTTAGAGTCTGTCGTCATGTAAATACCTGCATGGGACTGGCGCTCAAATTGATGATCCGCGTGCGTTTCGCTCGCGCTCTTTCTGAGCGCATGACAGGTTTCTCTCACTGACTGATCGATAATCATCATCGTCCAGTCAAATGACCTCCACTGTATCCACTGTATCACCTAACATTACTCAGCACAGTACAGCTCGTGCGCATGACACAGGCTACTGTATGAAACACCAGAGTGCATTGTGGGTAATGTAGTTGACTCATTTAATTCCACATTTGTATAATTGGTAATGGCAGTAAATGTTTAAAAAATGCTAATAATCAATAGTTAATTTTTTTTAAATCATAATCATGTATTATAGCTATAAATTATATAAATCAGGAGCAGATTTTCATGAATATGCCCTGGTAAAGCTCAGACAGTTTAACATTATTAATGTAAAAAAAACTAATAACTTTAGGTAATTACACAATAGTATGGCAATTAAAAGGATGAAAATATTCAGAAAAAATTAGGCATTACTAAGTAAGGAATCGTACAGGTTCCCTGACAAACAGGAACGAGTACTGCGTCTGGAAAGACGCTATGAGAAAAACTCAATTTTTCCTCCTAACTGAAGCGAACGTGAAACTGCACTATGGAACAAAAATCCTCCCTAAAGTATTTGAAATAAAAAGCCTGTTGAATTCCACAAATCGAAAAAAAAGCATTGCAATTAACAGTGCTTGCATTTTAATGTAGGCTATTGTATTTTCATGGCTTGCATTTTTATGCACTGCATTTTAACATGGTTGTATATTGACGAAGTGAATATTTCAGATGGAAACATTTCACAAACATTTTCATGGTTGAATGAATGAATGATGCATTTATATAGCGCTTTACTGTGTATTGCCATACACCCAAAGCGCCTTACACTCATGTGGGGGGGTCTCTCCTCAACCACCACCAGTGTGCAGCATCCACTTGTCAAGTCAAGTCAAGTCAATTTTATTTATATAGCGCTTTTAACAATACAGATTGTAGCAAAGCACTGAACATTATCAAATAGAGGAACAGAGTGATGGTAATGTATAATGACGAGAATTAAACTTTATTTATCAAATGCAGAGACGGTCTCTGTAGTCAAGACGACAGTAATCACTGGAAATCAGGTGTCCCCAACTAAGAAAGCCAGAGGTGACAGCGGCAAGGAACCAAAGCCCCATCCATTAGAGAATGGGGGAAAAAAAACCTTGGGAGAACCAGGCTTAGTTGGGTCCAGTTCTCCTCTAATTTCCAGCACCTAATTTCCAGTTTAATTTTAAACACGCTGGATTGTGTAAGGATGATGCAACAGCAGCCACAGGACAACGGCGCCAGCGCGCTCACCACACGCCAGCTACAGACGGAGAGGAGAGAGAGATACAGCCAATCAATGGATGGGGATTATTGGGAGGCCATGATAGACAAGGGCCAGTGGGAATTTGGTTACACCCCTACTCTTTACGATGAGTGTCATGGGATTTTTATTGACCACAGAGAGTCAGGACCTCGGTTTAACGTCTCATCCGAAAGATAGTACTCTATTGACAGTATAGTGGGGCATACACTATACTGGGGCATTAGGACCCACACAGACCACCTGCTGGCCTCTCTAACACCTCTACCAACAGCAACCTAGTTTTCCCAGGAGGTCTCCCATCCAGATACTGACCAGGCGCAACCCTGCTTAGCTTCAGTGGGCAACCAGGCTTGGGCCATAATTGTTCAAATTCAGTAATAAATATTAACCTCACAAAGTAAATTTTCAAAATATTCAGTTTGTTTAATAATTACAGCAATAATATTTGTCAGGTAACTTTCGGTTATTTTTATTTCACTTTACAAATTCGCTTCCGAAAAGTCAGTGGTTCAAATACGACTGCAGGAAAAGCAGTAGATTACCGATCCAAGAAGCCATCTGCTGTTAGACGTCTTCACCAGCGAGTGGTGCTAGCGACTTTGAGCGTCAACATCTTCATCAAAGTGTTGAAATATTATTTTAGGGTTGCGCTGTTAATTGAAATACTTTATGCCCCCTTTCTATCTATGTTTCACTCCTCCGTAAAAGGCGACTCTCACATGTAAATCAGTAAAATTGTGTAACGGTCAAATGCACGCATAATTAACGTTAGTGATTATTCATGTAAATCCTCATTAGTTATGTAAACAAAACGCAGGGACGTCGCTAGAAAATTTTCAATGTGGGAGCATTTCCTTTTCATAGGGGGGCACATCTCAGAAATACACATTTAACATAACAAAAACAACCCGTAGCTATTATTATTTAAATCGATCAAATTCTATGATCTGTTGACTTTTGAGTCATAAGTTATATTATGTCTTTAATTTGTGTATGTTAGAATCAGAGTTCCTGCTCATTAATCTTCTCTTTATAACACTTGTAAATAAGACGATCACTGCAGTGTAGAGAGATTCGTTGATTATAACTTTGTGAGATCGGGGTGAACTAGATGGGCTACAGCTTTTTAATAATAAGGCTACATGGAGCTTTTTATGCCATATAATAAATTGAAAATTTAAACTGAAAAGTTTTAAAAATGTGAAAGATTTTATCTTGAAATTGAAAGATTTTATCTTGAAATTGCAACAAGTAGCCTAAAAACAAATGGATCGGGCACAAAATGTGTGAAAAATAGTCTATACATTAAAGCTATGACTCCCTATGAAAGATTTTTTATTTCAGATTCCAACAACACAGCTGCCTGGCTCCTCTTAAAAAACAGATGGTAAGGTTATCCTTGCCCACTGTCTGACCTGCTATGGCATTATGGTAGGCAGCTACGGCCGACAGGTATGCCTTGAGTGTGGAAGAGGAACAGCCCCTGTCTAGCAGGTGTTTTAAAAATGACAGTATTGTCGAAATGTTACATGACGAGGGTTTTTTGTCACGCTCCGCGCACCACATTGAAAAGACAGACCATTTCACAGCGTAAGCATGCCTTGTAGATGGGGCTCTATCCTGGGAAATGGTATTCAGCACACGCTCGGGGAGACAGACAGGCTCCCATCGAGCGACCACAAATGAAGAGCCCACAGCTCGGGCTGTGGGTGCCAGATTGAGCCCTGGGCCTGAGAAAGAAGGTCTCATCTCTCAGGGACACCCGTCTCTTTAGCCAGAACTGCAGCGTCCGCATGTTTAAGAGGCCAAACCGCAGCCTGCTGCCATCAGACCCAGCATCCTCTGCAAGGGTTTTAGGGGGGCGGGGAGCTGCGATCTTGAAGGAGGACGTGCATTGCGCGCTCCGGCGAGATTGACGCTCTCAGAGTCTATTACTGTGCCTAGGAATGTTTGTTTTATTGTACATTATATCAAAAAACGCAGGTAATGTGACCCTATACAGTCACAGCTATGGTCTAGTAATTATCTACTAATGCTATTATCACATTAAAATGTAAAAACAGTGTGTGTGTGTGCTTGTTTTGATACTCTACATCAACAACTTATGTTTTAACTTTCAGAGGTCGAAAGTCACTTTAATGGGCAAAAACATGAAACATTGTAATGTTACAACCCCTTATTTAATATTAACCAAAACAAGAATTATACTGGAACAAACAAAGCAAAAACAAACAAAAAAAAGATGAAAAAAAAAAAAAAGAATAGACATGAAAACCTTTTTTCCTGTAACATTCTTAAAATATACACAAAACAATTTGAATTTCAAAATTAATTTCTATATTCCTCTCTCTCTCACACACAGGTGCACATACACACACACACACTCATCCAGAAGGTTTCTCCTCTTAAAATGTCACAGAAGACCTGAAGCACACAATAAGGCAAGACTGGGATGATGTTCACATTCAATTCTTTGGTTATGATATTACAGATTACTCTAGAAACCTTCACACAAAAAGAAGTTCCAAAAGAAGAATGTACAAATCGGTTATTTATGGAACATCAACAAGTGCTTTCCCTAATGTCTTACACAAATCTATATAAAAGTACCGATATATGATGTCATAAATAGTCAGATAACTACAGTTAGATGTCACTGATTATGTCTGACATTTAAAATCATATGTACTAACCAGCGCAAGTGATTGTGGGTTAATAAAAAAAACTATCAACACCAAGACGGATGCCATGTGTAAAAGAGAAAAACATAGTAATGAATCCATGACTCCACATACTGTATATACTAACATTATAAACCTAGAGTGCTTCTACATTACTGAAGAACCTGAGAAAACATGGATCGGAATAGCCCGGATCTTATTGCACATTTTGATATGGAATTAACAGCTAATTTCACTTTGTGCTGTCCAAAATCTTCTGTTGACCTATGGCACACTTTACCACTTCAGACATTGAGAGAACAACTGAAATACTTCAACTTTACATAAAAATACAATGTTTTTTCCTTTCTTTCTTTCTTTCTTTCTTTCTTTTAAAACACAATGTTTTTATTAGGAAAATACTCAAGCACCCAGTTAAGTGTAATTGCTTTGGTGATGATGTAATTAATTTGCATGTAGTTCACTGATTAAAAACACTGAATAAACCAAAACCAAGTGTTACATGCAGAGATTTTTTTTTGTCCTGTTGTAGCCCCGTTACGCAATAGCAGATTAGCCCTCTTTGTTTTAAACAGAGTTACCGGATCTATACTGATTTTTCCTGCTCAGTCGCCTGTATGGCGAAGGTAGACACAAAGGTGATAAGGCACTCAAAATCATGCATATTCACAATAATCATTATGGCAAAAAATGGTTTTAAACCAAAACTCTGCTTAAAAAATGCACTTTGCATATCTACAAAAGCCTGTTTCCACCACAGAATCATTTAAAGAAAAAAAAAAAAAAGAAATCTTACAACTGTTTCTCACAATTCCTAATTTACATCACATTTTTATCCAGAAATCTCGCAATTGTTATTTTTTCTGCTACTGAAAAAAAAAAAAGGCAATTGGGACTTTTATCTCACAATTCTGACTTTCAGTTATGAGTTTATATGACACAATTATGTATTTATTTCCTGCAACTCTGAGTATATATTTTAGCAGTTTTTTTTCCTCAGAATTCTGATTGTCGCAATTGTTTTTTTTTTTACTGCTGCTGAAAGAAATAATAGGCTATTGCGACTTTATAATCACACAATTCTGACTTTTTCTAGAAATTCTAAGACATAAAAACATAATTCCGAGATATAAACTCCAAATTCCCCCCCCCCCTTGCAATTCCAATTATATATCTAATGATTCTGTTTACAATTTACAGTTGTGACATTTTCCCGCAGAATTTTTATTTTACATTTAAAATTCTATTAATTGTGAGAATGGAGTAAAAAAAAATATTGCAATTCAGAGCATATATCCTAAAAAATCTGAACAAAAACTTTTTACAAGAAACAAAGTCCAAATTGTGAGATGTGAGCACAGAATCGTGAGACGATTTGCTAGATATTGCGAGACAAAAACTAGCAATTACATTATTGTGTGGTAAATTCAGGCTTCAACACACGTCCACGTAACACCAGGAGGTAGAAATAGCTCACACATTTGCAAAAACAGAAAATCAAGCCAAATCGAGAGTAAAACTTTCAAAAGTGTGTGACATTCATGGAACATGAACTCTGAACTTCTTGCGACTTGCGCTTCCCATCATTACAAACATTCAGTGTATCTTTCCTGCACAAAACCGTTCTGAGCATTGTTCTGAGCCCGCGATCTGTCAAAGGTCAGAGGTAGCAAGCTGCTGCGTCTAAATGAAAGACAAACACACGCTATCGCAACGTTCCTGATTAGAGAAAGACTTGTATCGACCATCATTGCTTTCTTATTCGCTTACAATGGCTTTTAAAAAGACCTTTGTGCCTTCAAAGTCTAGTACCATAAACGTGACAGAGTTCACCCACCACAGACATTCAAGACCTCTCCTCCACAAAACAGTAAGAACAGAATTATCCCTGAAAGTACATTTCCTTTTAAGGAACACGACTACATATACAACACAACCTAGTGCAGAGGATCCCGGTTTGTGTTTTGTCCATGATTGTGTTCATGAGCTTCAAGTTCGTCTAATTTTCTTTTCGGTTTCAGCGTCCGGAGGTGTTTGGGCACAACGCTCGTTCAGTCCTTGACGAGTCTGTAAACGTGATACTGTGCTCCGTGGTCGCTTGTGGACACCTCAAACACGAACGCAATGCAAAGCAAAGTCTCTTGTGTGTCTCTGTTTGTGATGACCTGAGGGGGACAAAAACAGATCATGGGAAAAGTGTAAGAGAACAGTAGAATAACACTAGTTTCAAAGAAAGCATAGCATGGTAAATTTTCATGTTGGATGAGCTTAATGACATAAGCGTAGAAGCACATACTAATTTTGACTGTACTGGTGTTGGTCATGTAATTATAATGTCTAGTTGATTTATTTCACTAATTCCATTCAAGAAGTGAGCCTTGTATAATGTATAAATCCATTCCACACAGACTGTGTTTAGAGATATATTTCAAGTGTTTATTTCTTTGCATTTTGATGATTATAACTGACAACTAATTAAAATCCCAAATTCAGTATCTCAGATAATTTGAATATTGTGAAAAGGTTCAGTATTTAAGACACCTGGTGCCACACTCTAACCAGCTATTAAACTCAAAACACCTGCAAAGGCCTTTAAACGGTCTCTCAGTCTAGTTCTGTAGGCTACACAACCATGAGGAAGACTGCTGATTTGACAGTTGTCCAAAAGACGATCATTGACACCCCGCACAAGCGAGGGCAAGACACAAAAGGTCATTGCAAAAGAGGCTGGCTGTCATTAATAGAGAGGTGAGGTGAATGGAAGGAAAAGATGTGGTAGGAAAAAAGTGTACAAGCAATAGGGATAACCACTAAGCACCCTAAGCACACAGCTAAAATAACGAAGTGGCTTCACAACAACTCTTCTTCATCAAGTTCTTGAATGGCCCAGCCAGAGCCCTGACTTAAACCCAATTGAGCATCTCTGGAGAGACCTAAAAATGGCTGTCCATCGACGTTTACCATCAAACCTGACAGAACTGGAGAGGATCTGCAAGGAGGAACGGCAGAGGATCCCCATCTCTCCCAAAAAGACTCACGGCTGTATCAAAGGGGTGCTTCTAAATACTGAGCAAAGGGTCTGAATACTTAGGACCATGTGATATTTCAGTGTTTCTTTTTTAATAAATCTGCAAAAATGGCAACAATTCTGTGTTTTTCTGTCAATATGGGGTGCTGTGTGTACATTAATGAGAAAAAAATTACCTTAAATTATTTTAGCAAATGGCTGCAATATAACAAAGAGGGAAAAATTTAAGAATACTTTCTTTACCCACTGCAAATAAATGAAGTTGAAGGACCTGAAATGTGAAAACTGTATGCAGATTTTAAAAGACATTTGTGAACGAATAATACGAGCAGTAGTCAATATTTAACTAGTGAAGTTCCTCTATTAAATGATGTTGATAAACAAATTTCGGGAGGAGGATGTACGAAAGATTAGCCACTGCTAGTGCTTCATACCCCAATTAGCCTATTATCCGGTCACCAAATCCGAACTGAGAGGCTTCACCTTAAATAGTGAAAATTCCCTTCCTCCCACATCTTGTTCTTGCATCCATCTGGGCATTGGGCCAATTCACAATTGATCAGATAATAAAATCAGAATTTAGTCCTGTTTTCTCCTTCTCTTACCTGCAGTATAGTGAAGTTCTCCAGGACGCTGTTCATCATGTACTTCTCTGGCAGGTGTTTAAGTTTATGGATGAAGTTGATCATGTACTCACACATGGGCGAGCGATGGATTCGGTAAACGTACCTCCCGCCCTCCACACGCGCATACTCTGTCTAGGGGTTAAAAAAGTCACAGTACAGGTTTTCTGTATGAAGCCATATTGTCAGTACTGACTATGACAAAAACACAGCTATGAGTGATTATAACCCACCTCAACTTTCTCAACCACCTGTTTCCCAAAAGAACAGACTTTTGTGGACACAGTGATGGTCATGTTTTCAGCGCTGCTGTACTGACTGCTGACCCCGTAGAAAGAGCCTGCGCCATCCTGAACATTACTGCTGTTCAGATCAGCCTGAAAGACATTACAGAAAAAAAACCTGTCACATACCATCATCTCATAATGACAGTACGGATCAATATGCATTTTGTAAAAACCCACCCAGAATTTGACCAGGAAAAAGGCGTTCTGTGGGCCTTTCTCATACAGCTCCTTCAGCCCACCCTTCTTCTCTGGAAACTTGTCGTAGATCTGACGGATATCCACAGCCTCCAGGAGAGGGTCTGTGTATGAGGGGTTCGTCTGGGCGATGTGGACAAACAGGTGCTTGCTGTACTGTGGATTAACAGGCGAAGAGCTAACCTTTACTGCGTATAATATTGCCTGTGAATGTATTGTTGCAGTTAACCGCAACTATTTAAAATATTAGTTAGCTAAAATAAAGCAAAAATAATATACAAATCTTGGTGAAAAATTGCACATTGAAACTAGAAAGTAATAAAAAAACTAATTACAAAATTGAATACAAACTTTGACTTTGGCTTGATAAAGCCTCATCTGAAAGTTTAATATAGTTAAAAAAAATGTTTCCAGTGTGGTTTATGCATGATAAATTAGTAGCACACATACTTCTCAAAATTGCCTGTTTGATGTGTGTGTTTACATCTGCAAGAGACATTGTTTTGCCCATGTTCTGTATGTTTCCTGTCAGATTGTAACATCTACAAGCAATATGAATGTCCCTGAGCTCAATCTCAAGTGTCCCAGAGCATGTGCGTTTCATAATTTAGTTGTTTGCAATGCACTTGTCAAAGAGAGTGATGTCATTTCCTCATTAACTTCAGCTGGGATGTTCCCGTGACAACTTGTGCATCAGCAGATGTCGCTGATTTAATGTCATAAATGTATTTTTATTGTTGTTAGCATAACCGTTGCACATAAACATACGTTTTACTTTTAAAAATGTATTTAAAATATGGATGTAATATGTTTCTTTTTTTTTTTTTTTGCTGTGCCTGAACGAATCTGCTGATGCAAATCATCATCACATGATGCTTTAAGCTGCGTTGTCACAGGAACATCCCAGCTGAAGGAAATTACATCACTCCCTTTGACAAGTGCATTCCAAACGGAGTGTATTGAAAATCTGAACTAGCAAAAAGTTTTCTGTAAGGGGTAGGGTTAGGTGTAGAGCAATGTTTTTATGGGCGGGTATGCATAAGCCGTCCACCATATTTTAGCAGTCTTGACTTGACTTCATGCACCACAGCTGATGGTCTGCGATCCTACAGTATGGTGAATGACATCTAATTGGCCGTTCCAAAATGGCGGACGCGTCTTAGCATGCTAACACGCTAGCATTAGCATCTGATATACTCTGATGTAGTGAGGCTCACAGTGTCAGGGTCTCTCTGGACCTCCATGAAGGCTGAGTACTCCAGCATGCGTAGTTTAGAGGAGGCTATGGTCCGGTCCTGCCACACGGGCATGGCGGTGGCACTCGGGGGGTGCGGAGCGGGTAACTGCTCATAACCTGCTGGAAAACAAGCTGGTTTAGGCCAGGCGATCAGTCTGAGCTCAGTACAGGGTTGATATCATCCCAGCTCTGCTCTTACTTGATATGGGTGTAGGCAGTGGAGGTTGAAGGGTGGAGTATGGATTCGGTGCAAACGGTTTAATGCTAGAAAAATAAAGGGAAAGATCAGCCGATCTCACCAGAACACTGAGATTCGATCAGAAATAGGTCAGAAATACTTACTCCTGAGAAGGTCCAGGCTGTCCTGGGATGGGACCAGGCCAAAACTAGACAACAAAACAGTGGACGATGTGAGATTGAAGGTTACGTTCTGAGAACTGGATAAAAAAGGGTGACTTAAACTCTGAACTAACCCGGGCTGGAGGAGGATAGGGGTGCTGAGGAAGAGGAGGCAGCTGACTCTTCATCACACTGGCAGAAACTATCTGAGCGGAGGAAAGAGCGGCCATGTTCTGCAGGGCTTTGTCTTTGGAGGCCTGATCCTGAGAAAAACACAAGAAAATACTATTAGATGAATGGGCAGAAAGATAAACCATTTGGAACAAAACCTGGATTGAAAGAACCATCAGAACTTTTTTAATACCACAACTAAAATGTATTAATCTACTGGATATTGGACATATTCTTAATAAATGTATTTATATAATTATATCTATATAAATGACATATAGACACGAATTTGAATGTGTTATAATATAATGTTATATAATATTATATAGTTATATTAGTTATAGTTCCAAATAAAAAGTAAGAAATGTATTTTTATTATTATTATTATTACTACTACTACTACTACTACATATTATTAATATCATACTTTTTATAATATATAATTATATGCATTTTTTATGAAAAGCATACTTCAAAAATATATACAGTACTATTCAAAAGTTCAGCAAAGATAAATAAAGTTTTTTTAAGGAATCAATACTTTTATTAATATTAATAACAGTAAAGACTTTGACATTGACCACCAAAAAAACTGTTTTTTTTTACTTTCTATTCATCAAAGAATACTGAAAAAAATAAAATAATAAAGGTTTACACAAATATATTAAGCAACACAACTGTTTTCAACATAATAGTAAAAATATAACAATGAAAGCATATCAGAATGATAGAACATTATGTGACATTAAAGATTAGAGGAATTCAGATTTGCTTAACAGGAATACATTTTAAAATGTATTCAAATAGAAAACAGCTATTATATTTAGTATTCAAAATTAATCAAAATATTACTATTTTTATAAATACATAAAATATATAAATATTACTATTTTATATTTGATCACGTTCTGATGTGACGTGGTGAGAAGTCTCGTTTAAATAAACAAAGCAATAAAGAAATAAATCCTACTGATCCCAAACCTTTGAACATTAGTGTAATTTTAGTGCATTTTTAGATCTGCATGCTAAAATAAATGGTTAAGCCAAACATGCAAAAATCGTGCTTCAAAGGGCAAACAACAGAACAATATCACACAGCACAAACATTCACTGCATGTACAAGCAGTGCCATTCAGCTGACAGAAAGAAGACAAAAAGAGAGAGAATGAAGATTTAAACATTGCCGAAGAATGCAATAGAAACCACCTTTTAGAGTTAACGGCAAGTCTGAATTCAGAATACAAAGTTACTAAATTATTATAGAACAGACTTCCAAAATATACTTTAGATATTACAAAATACTTGAAGTGTGCAGCTAAAACAAATAAAATGTAAGCCAAAACTGAAATGAAGAGCAGTAGTAGTGTTCGCTTAATTCATCCAAACTGTGAGACGGGTGACACGGACAGCCAAAGCACTGAACTGAGCAAACCGAGAGCTGCAGATGTCTGTGCGGGCAAAGCAGACTGCAAAACGTTTCACTTACCAAGTTCATGGCCTAAAATTAAAAGGAAGAGAAACTGTTAAAATCCCTAAAGAGACGTGGGCCAGGGCTTTCTCTCCAGCTTCCCCACTGAACAATCACTAACAATGACCTGCGTATAAGAACAAGCATCGCTCTCCGTAACAAGGAAGTTGTGTGTTTCCTTCCTGCCTCCCTAGACTCAGCTCCCCAAACTCAACCACTGACAATGCAAAAACATGAAAAAAAAGTGTGCTTATTTGTATTATATATAATAATGTATTAAATACGGATAACCATGTAAAGTCATTTTTATTACTTTATTTATTATGTAATGTGTCAGAAAGGGGTAGTCTATATCGGAGTAGGATTATAGAGTGAATGAATGAATCTATCTATCTATCTATCTATCTATCTATCTATCTATCTATCTATCTATCTATCTATCTATCTATCAAATAAAGTAAATAAAGTAGCTGGACATTATAAAATGGTTACAATTATAATTAGAACAATTTGTATTATACAAGCAATATCTCCTTATAAATAAACAGATAAATAGTGAGACAACAAAAGCAAAAGCAAGACAACAAAAAGTGTAAAATTACTTACAAATGAGAATTACACAAGCAAAGCAGCTAATCAAAAAAATACGTACAAGTAGGCTATTACTATTACACCAAAACACCAAAATGTACAATGTTTCAATAAAATTCACATATAAATCACAGAAAGAAGTAAAGGTGAGTATAGATTTGAGTCAGGCATACACATTAGCTTCCAATACAACTAGAATTAAATTCAGTCAACCGCCAGAGGGCGCTATTACTTCACAAGCGTGCCGCTCAACTGAATCACAATGTTTCACAATGTGTCACAGCGACGGTCACATTATGCTTACATGTAAGCTGAACATCACAAGTCATTTTAACCTTTAGCGCGTGCTACAGAAAGGAAGGGTTGGTGAGTTCAAGAAAAGCACAGTTTTCAGCGGTCAGAGCAGACAGCAGTGAGGTGCATACCTTCAGCTTAGACTGAATCTCGCGAGACTTTCTCCGCGCAAGAACCTGCAGATGGCTAGACACCTGCAGGAAGGAAGTCAGAGGAGGAAGAAAGGAAGAAAGGGAGAAAAGAAAAGAGAAGAGAAAAGAAGAGAGGCATTGAAAATGAGCCACTAGGTGGCAGCACAGCCGTACCTTAATGCCTGCTTGATATTCCCGCATTTTCTTCCTGGCTAACACCTGTATGTGACTAGACACCTGAGGCAAAACAGGGCCACAGACATTTGATAGCATCCAAAACATATTTCTATATATAAAAAACAACACGTGTCAAAATCAATAAAAAAAACTAAATAAAATAAAAATATATTATAATATATATA
>JAUMHP010000080.1:3202029-3228694 GCA_032361065.1 Enteromius trimaculatus | reverse complement strand
TGAGTTCTGGATGAATAACATTTATCAAAAGTGGGAGTGATGTTGCACAGAATCTTGTGTTTTCTTCATATATTAATAAGAAATATTATAGCATAATAATAGCATAATAGAGTGATTTCTGAAGCATCATGTGACACCGAAGACTGGAGAAATGATGCTGAAAAGTCCAAATTTTAAAATCCATTCAAATAGTAAATACTTATTTTAAATGAAAAAAAAAAGTATTTTCCCAACATTGCTATTTTTACTGTATTTTTGCTCAAATATATGATGATGCATTGGTGAGCATTCATAAACATAAAAAAGAAAATGTAAATCTTACTAGACCACACTTTTGAATGGCAATGTACATGAAAATGTTCCATAAAATTTCACTACCAGAGCCTGTCCAAAACTTTTTGTCTTTTATTTTAACAATATAGTTATTTTATATTGATATATTTTTTTTGTTCATTTGAAATCTTTTTAATTAAAAAGTGCTGATGTATTTTGTTATACAAGATATTATAAATTGTAGCTTAAATGTCCATTCCCTTTGGGACCATATGTTTTATAAATTGGCATGTGCATAAGTCATATGACTTAAGTTAATGACACTCTTATTGTGCTTTTATGAAGCCTGAAAGCATCCTCTTCCGTTCATTGTTTTTGAATGGAAATACTGAATACTATTTGAAAAATTTACTTTCATGTTCCACAAAACACAGTAAGCCCAGACCGGTTAGAGATGACACGAGGGTGCGTAAATGATGACACAATTTTCTTTTGAATGAACTGTTGGTTTATCTGTAAGACAGTATTTCCTGTGTGAATCATTCCGTTGCATCAGTGATGTTATGGCAAGAAATTCTGTCATAAATCTTACCAACACTTGAGCTATTTATAAATGTGGCAACACAGCGTGGTTATTAGATTCATAAACATGCTCGTGACAGTCAGATGCTGGTAAGAGATGCTAGAAGAATCCGTAAATAACTTGGAGAAGTGCGCAAGAGGTGGACTGATGGAGATAATGAACGTGCAGGAGGAAACAGTAAACACTGCTAAAAATGCCAAACGTCAGTATCACACTGCTGACTTTTTATTAAGAAAAACAGGGGCAGATGGGGGCGTGGGTGGAGGGGTTTGACATGAAAATGATGTCTTAATTACAGGACGATCAGCTCATATGCTAACTATGAGCTACACATCTGAGCCTCTTAGACACAGCCTCTGATTTCCTCAAGTTTACATTAAAGGATTGAGAAGTTCAGCATTTACAGAAATTTGAACAAACGTTTGTTTAGATTTGTTTCTCATAAACTGAGTGTACAGTGATGCACTTAGAGCAGGAATGACGCAAGGCTTTGCAGTGTTGATAGTAGTTGCAAGACCAGCAGCGGTTCTGTTCACTTAATCAGCTGTAATCATGGGAAGTGTTTGTCTTGTTCCTGACTCACAGTCTCTGCAGTCCGGGATCATTTTATTGCCTAGTTTATTTTTCGTGAAGGAAAATGGCAGGAAACAAAGCTTTCCATTTCACACTTCATTCCAGCCCAGGTCAGAATAATATCCAATTCATTTTTTACCACTTTCACACTTAACCACAAAATCATGCTGTTCACAGAAATCTCCTTAATGCTTTTGGGACAAATTGTAAAGCTTTTTAAATTAGGAACGGTAAGATATATAACGAGAGAGAGAGGGTTTGAGGTCAGATCAAAAATATAGTATGAGCAGTAATATCATGAAATATTATAAAACGATTTAGGCTATATTCTAGTTACTGTATTTTGAAATGTATTCCATTCCTGTGATGCAAAGATAGTGCTGCAGCTATTATTTTTATCAGTGTCACGTGATCATTCAGAAATCGTTCTAATATGCTGATATGCTAAAAACAGTTGTGCACCTCAATAGTCATATAGTTTTGCTTAATAGTTGTGTGAAATAACATAATCTCTCTCTCTCTGATGGTTACAGTGTATATATATAGTATAGTATATATATATATATATAGTTACATAAAGTGTTATAAATGTCTTTTATGTCTTTTGTATAACTGAATGAATCCTTGCTGAGTAAAGCTATTCTCAGATATAATATATATTCTCAAATAAATATTTCTCTCTCTGTATACATGTAGGTTTTTGCATCTGAAGGCTTTATGTTTGCATGTGTGTGTAGATTTCAGTTGCAAAGACCTGATGTTTCTGAGAATTATCCTTTTAAATGACATTTTTAGCAGGCTCCTATGTTAACATTCAGTATTTCACTAGGTTATTATTCATTGAATATACTATATTAACATTGGAGCCTCTCTCTCTCCCTATATATATATATATATAAGCTCATTTGAAAGAAAATATTCAGACAGACTTTTTTTTTTTTTGGATCTGAATTGTTCATACATAAATGAACCCAAACGTTTGAATAATATCATGTTTAAAAAGTGTCTGAGATATATTTATTCCAATGCCTGGTTTAGCTGCCAGCATCAAACTGGGGAGGGTGAGTAAGTTTACTACTGTTTTGATTGTTGGACGAGTAGATAAGTTTGCCTCAGTCGTAACATAGATCTAAAGGGGCACTTGAGTGAATGCGCGTGCAGCACTTAAGAGGCAATTATCCATCACTGTGCCCTGGTCCCCATTTGAGCATGGTGCTCATCCTTTTTTAATGCTCCTGAATGGAGCACGCGGTCTCCATCGCAGCAGGGGGCTTCTGGGCAAGTCACGGAAGCCCCGGCTCAGAGCGGCAAGGCTGTGCTCTGGTGTCTCACGCCACTTACACACACACGCACAGCTCTTGCTCTAGTTCTCCTACCTAGACAGACTCATTTCACCAGCCTGATGCACTGAACTACTTTTGAGGATAACCATCCACATATATGTATATGCATCGAATGTATAAAAGGCCAGGAATTTCTTTGCTCTTAAAGGCTCACAATGATGCAATTTACTTTCTTTAATCTTTGAAAAATATAATATTTATTTCTTCGCTTTTCAGCTGATTTCATCGATCCCTTACATCACCGCTTTAATATATTGCCTTTTATGTATGTACATCAAATTGCAAAGTAAAATAGCATTGGACAACTGAATTACACACATTTTTTGTGGCATGCAGTCAAGGGATAGCTATAAAAACAATGTGGGTAGCAGCTAAGATAACTTCCAGTTATCCAGCTAATTTAGCCAATTGTAAAAAAAATCACAGTGGGATCTATAACCCCAAAAACCCATTCAAAAAGCTGCATTTTAGAATATAAGAAATGCTATGTTTTGCTGATTTTTTCCTATGTTTGCAAACTTTGGTAAACTGGGGAGATATATCATTGAGGTCTATTTTGGGAATCGAGAAACAATTGAGATATGTATTGAAAGAGTTGTCATCTGTGACTTTGCTCTCCAGCAGACATCTTTCCCTCGCTCTCTCACGTGCAGACATGCAACAATGTCTTGTGGGATCTGTCCTCAACAGTGGTGGCAACAGTAGCTAGCCTTAAGCCTTTTATCTGTCCTTGTACAGTCTATTGTGAGAGAGCAGAATTAGTGCCTATTTAACAATGCATCATCTTAGACACACATTTCCATTATGTGTCCTGATTACATTGGGGGGTGGCAGTCTCGTTCTGGACTTATAGCTTATCATTACTAGGGAGTCAGTGTAAATACTGCCAATCCAAAATAACAACTCTTCTGTCAGAGATTATGCATTTAAATGTCTCTTGTGAGCTCTGATATCATACTGATTACGTAAGAAAAAGTTGTTGCACTAAAATCCTAAATCTGAGTCAACAACCTTGGTCGAAGTATTGACTCAACTAGTTATGTATGGAGATTTTTAGATGTTTCTCCTAAAGTTCAGATGGAAGAAACAAAAATAGACACAGATGAGTGAGATGTTGATATATTTCAGATCATTTTACCTTCAGGTATTTTACCTTTGTTTAGAGTTGACAACATGCCTTAACCAAAAAAAAAACCCCAAAAAAACAACAAAACGAATGATGGTGACATCTAATATAAAAGGTTTTATTAAAGTCAAAAATATTGTTCAACATCACTAAACCAATTTATATACAGCATGTATACATAAATGGGTTAAATCGGGTAGAAACGGCTCTTTTAGGTAATAGCTGCAGAATATTAATTTTTATAGTCTGCTATCTTGTGGCTCATTGCTTTATTATAAAGTGCCAGGATGTTAAAGACAGGTACAGGGAGAAATATTACAGATAAAAAGTGAATTTCACCGTTGTCTCCAAGTCTTTATTTGATGATTATTTAATACATCAGTCCCTAATTCACTTCAGTTGCAGTTTGACTTCTACTTTGAGTCTCTTTCTTTTGTCATGCATAACTTTGTGTTAATATTCTGGCCCATGTTCCACAAAAGAAGAACGGCAGAAATTTTTCATGTCTCGCTCATGATTAGGTGCTGACTCTGATATAATGATGACGACGTACATCTTGCGCGTTCGTCTTCCACTGCTACTGCGGCTCCGCTGGGACGCACCAGATCCCACTGGGACGTCCTCCATACTCTCAGCACGGCTATTTGTGCTACACCTTGTTAGAACGAGGCAGAAAGTGCAAGAAAAATGTGTGGGGTTGAGGAGGGCCGGGGAGGAGTAAACTATAAAAAGAATCCGTCACTACAGTATTCAGGCTGGGCGCAGGAATAGCCAGCGAACGCTAGCGGTAAACAGCTTGTCAGTTAGGGTTCACATAACATGATTACTGAAGCGAAAATGATGCAAAACTTCATTTTTCTCAAATGGGGACACTTTCTCCTTCAAAACTATGAGGCAGAAATAAACTAACTTTTAATGGGGCTTCACACTACAGTTTAAAATCTCATCAAGAAATGTTCTCATGGCATAAACGTACCTGGTTGTACTTTTTAGCGAGATACGAAATATGTACCAATAAGTACATATCACTGCAGTTCTCAATAGAAATAAACACTAGAGGCAGTAAAGCTACACCGTTTATTTATTTTAAACTCAAACATACAGAGTTTCAATAATAAAAAAAGCATAATTTTTGAAGTCACGTTATGACTTCAAAACAATATTAATATGCTGGGATATTTGAAAACTGATGCTTTTGAATGTTAGCATCTAGGACTGGGCGATATATCGAACGATATATTATGCGCATCTCGTCAGTAAAGCCGGTTCTTTGATTAATGGCAAATCTCCATCAGCTGTTTTTAAATGCAGCGCCAGTTTATGAACAGAGCCGTAGATCACTGACGAGCTACGCGTTGAGTTTCGCGGGTGATTCAATGGCGCAGCTTCTCAGTGATCTACGGCTCTGTTTATAAACTGGCGCTGCATTTAAAAACAGCTGATGGAGATTTAGCGCTAATCAAAGAACCGGCTTTATTGATGAGATGCGCATAGTATATCGTTCGATATATATCGCCCAGCTCTAGTCTTTATAAATAAAGGTGCCAGGACACTCAGCCAATAGAGCCTAAAGTACAGTATGGGACATTCAAAGTTAAAATTGACTCAAACTCTGTATGCATGACAGATTCTTGCTTGTCAGTAGTGCTCTTGATGTAATCGCTAGCATAAAGCTGCCTCACAGTGCATGTTTACTCATTTATAATGATCTCCAAAGAGGCTTTCTCTCAGTCTCTCACTGTCCATCACTCAATTTGCTCTCCAGACGTTCATACACCTTAAATCCTGACCAACATGCTTGTGGTTGCCAACATGTAACCCGTCTAGCCATTCAACAGCATATCAATTCACATTTCATATAAACACAAACCCCACAAACCACAAGAACAGCAGGGAACTTGATTCATCTGATTTTAAACATGCTATGCGATACTCGCATAACAATATGTTGTATAAATGAGTACAATAATCAATGATGAATTACACTAAATCATTTTTAATTAATACTTTTCAGTACAGTAATTCTAAATGGTTAAAAAAAAATATATATTAAAAGTCTTTTTATGTATTTTTTTTTTTACAATGCTTTCTGAGATTGTCCTAAGTGTGAAAATTACATGTGATGCTTACAGTATCGCTCAATCAAGGCATTATTAGTTCTCCTCCTTTAAAGGGATAGTTTACCTAAATCTGAGAATTATGTCATTAACTACTTATTCTGACTATTAACTATTATCCAAACCCATAAGACCTTTGAACACAACCAACACAACAAATATATTTTTGATGAAATCTAAGAGCTCTCTGTTCCTCCATAGACAGCAGTGATTTTACCATGATCAACCCATAGAAATATAGAAATATATCCTATATAATAAACATACACAGCACACACATGCTGCAAAAAAAGCTTTTCTAGCAAAGATTTGTTTTTCTTGTCTACAGCCAAAATATCTAAAACTGCTTAAATTAAGAAGGATTTTCAAGACAATTAAAAAATTATAGTCGCTTTCAGAATAAAACAATGGGGTAATGTTTAAAATAATATTATTTTGCTTTCCCCATTGACAGACTATTTTGCTTGTTTAAAGCAAAAACTAAAAAAAAGGCAATAATTTTTACCTGTCTAGAAAATCCTTCTTGATTTAAGATATTGGCTGGAAACAAGAACAAAAATCTAAGCTAGAAAAGCCTTTTTTGCAGTGCACATATATTACGTAAACAACAACTTTTATTTTGGATGCAATTAATAACAATTAAATGTTTGACAGCGCTAGATTTGACCAAAATTCTGAAATAATATATTAATAATTTATTCACCTGTGTTTTGAAGATGAATAAAGATAGTATGGGTTTGGGGCAAATTGACCCAATTTTTTTTTTTTGAGTTTTCATTTTTGAGTAAAGTTTTTTTTATAATGCTGTCTAGATTTAAAGAGTGACTGTCTATGAAAATGTTCTCATGAATCGCTTACCCTCATGTCATTCCAAACCACTAAAAGCTCTGTGACACAATTTAAGACACTTAAGATGAAAACCGGTAAGATTGTGACTGTCCCATACACTTACAATAAATATCTCTCCATTGTTTTTAATACAGAACTGCGTAAGTTGATAGCGTACACCAAAATGGCACCACTGTGCCTAAAAAAGTTGTTGTTTTTGTTTTGTGTGCAAAAAGTATTTTCGTAGCTTCATAATGTTACGGTTGAACCACTGATGGCAGATGAAGTGTTCTGATGATGTCATAAGCCACCAGGTTTTTATCTAAAATATCTTAAATTGTGGAAAAATGGGTTTGGAGCGACATAGGGGTAAGTGCTTAATGATAACATTTTCATTTTGGGGTGGAGTAACCCTTGAAGATCAAATCATCAATCTTCACATCTGTCTGTGGGCAACTCCAAAAATGCCCTCTGAACAGACCTTTAGCTTGAATTCTTCCATATGGCTAAGAAAACAATGCAGGTCTACACCGCATGTGGAAAGAATCCGTCACACATATCCAAGTCCAAACTAAAACAACCAGCATCAGATGATCAACAGGAAATTATACAACCAGCGACAATTTCCAAGTCTGGATTTACAGACGCACCACACCTGACCTCCACACCCCAGACGCACAAAAACAGGTCGACCCTCAAATCTAAGCCTGAGGACGACAGAAGTACTCGAGTTGATCAGTTACTGCTCCTCACACGGTGTGCTGGTCTGAAGAACGCACAAAGAAGAACACACTGCAGTGCTATTTAAAGCAGTGAGCTCGCCAAACACACTTGTCATGTTTAGCAGGTCCTCTTGAAGCTTCACAGCCACGCAGCGTTAAGAAAATACATTCACAGAGGA
Source organism: Enteromius trimaculatus (assembly GCA_032361065.1). Lineage (NCBI taxonomy): Eukaryota > Metazoa > Chordata > Actinopteri > Cypriniformes > Cyprinidae > Enteromius > Enteromius trimaculatus. The sequence goes on along the minus strand of JAUMHP010000080.1, from coordinate 3,220,950 downwards.
ATAAAAATACAATGCAAATCTATTGCCTGATTGAATGGCTATAGAAATAAAAATAGAGGGAAAATCATAATGTGGAACTGTTCAGTGTTCATGCATAACAGATATTCTGAAATACAAATTGTGCAAAAAAAAGAAATGATAAAGATAGTATTCTTATAATAATGACGATGATGAAACTAACTGGATGCACCTGGAAGAAATGAAGTGGCACCGCTGCTACAGTCTGTCACATTTGTTACAAGAAATTCTCCTCTGATTGCTCATCGTAACCTTACACAACCAGAAAAACCTGTTCAATCTCTGCATGGTGAAACTGAGGTGCGTTGATCTGACACGTGCGATGACTGAACCGAGATGCACGGGATCTTAAATGACTTAAAAGACTATTTTTGATGAATGGGATTATTGCACTCCCTCGAACAGCTGTAATTGAATCATACTGATCATTTTACGCATTATAATTCAAGGCAGAGACATAATACTGAGCAGTCTAATTTAGTCATGAATAGGCTGGGTTTTATGAGTTATTCTTACAGGCTTAATGCTAATTAACCTACATAAAACACAAAGACCCAAATATTACGTCAATCCTTAACCAACATTTTTACTGACACACATTTACACACTTTTACAGCATGGTTTAAACTTCTTGAAGTTTATTCAGTGGTACTTTCATGATTCCAGCTGGTCTGTTTTGATAACTAAATAAAATAAAAGTATGTTTTTTTAAGACAAAATTGTTTCGATCAAGTAAACAATCAACAATTTGTATTTACAAAGATCTGGGTTTATTTTTTACTTATGATAATTCTATTACTTATTATAATGTCAAATATGTATATGAAAACACATACAAACAAAACTTTAAAAGTATTAAATTAATGTATTGACCAGAAGATAATTGGTTTTTTAAAAATCTATACACTGGAAGATATTTGGAAACAAGCAACGCAACCATGATGAAATGTGGATAAATGATTTGCTCCACTGAATTAGTACTACAAACTTTCTCATAGGTGGCTAGTGCTCAAATATCACCGATGCATGTGTTTGTTGAAATAGCAGTAATAGGTATACATCTGTAATTCCAGGTGTTTGAGCGTGCCATGCAACATCACTGAAGCAGCTCCGGAAAAAATGCCAAAAATGAGAATGATGTGAAAACTGCAGCGCGAGCGCAATGACCGCAAGAAACAAAGGAGCGCAAAAAGAGTTGTGCACTTACCTTAAACGCAAAACCTCTGCTCTACAGCGGGCAAAAGTGGGTTTCGGGCTTTATCTCATTAGCGCATTTACAAATGCTAACCACGCTGATGTTTTTGAGGAAATATTTCTCCTGATTTGACAGTAAAGCTGGAATGTGAAGTATGACTTCGGTATGAAATCACGGCGAAAGCGAGCGGAGCGCTGGAGGAGGAGTCATGATGAAGGAGGAGGCTCCAACTTCACAGCAAATCTCGCGCGTGTGGATCAGTGGACATGCGCTCATTGGCTGAGTGTGTGTCTTAAAATCTAGACTGCATTTTTGGGCATGACTGGTACTTTCCTAACTGACTTACAGTAGCTTAATAAAATAAAAAACTGTAATAAAATAAAATAACATTAAAATACTATTCACACTGTTTTGTTCCTATGTAGTAATTGTTTTGGCCAAATTAATACAAACTAATACGTTTTATTTGTCTTAAAATGAATGAATGAATTATCCAAATAACTTCAAGAACACAATATTTTATACTGCATGTTTGGGCTTTCAGAGGAGTTATGAATGATAGGAACCAAGGAATGTTTCATTGTGTGATGAGTTTCATATATTAAATTCGATACTTTACAATAAGTTAGTTGTCAGTTAATGTTAGTTAGCCTAATGCATTTACCAACATTGACTACTTCCTGATATTTTTTTATGCTTTAAACAACAAGTACAAAACAATATGACAAACAATACAAACCCAGGGAAATAAGGGAGAGAAATAATAATAATAATAATAATAATTATTATTCAATTAGACACAAGTAGACTACTTCCTGATATGACATCATGAAGACGTGGCTATTTACATCTTCAAGACGTATTTTTAGAGTTTTTGCTCAACTGCAATATGCCTAGGCTGTATGTTTCCTGTATGTGTCAAATACACGTTTATTAGATGTCTTTAAGATGTTTATATATATATATATATCAAGCAGATCAAGCAATAGGACTATGCTATAACATAATGAACACTGTTCTTGTTGCGGTATTTATCTTTCATAACATTTGTTAATAAAAATACAACTGTTCAATGCAACTGTTCACAGACACAGCTTTGATTTATAAGTATATAGGTAGTCAGTTCTGAAATGAACTAATATTAATAGCCTACAATTTTTTATTGTTCATGTTTAACAAATTAAAGTGTTACCAATAGCCTACTACTTAACGTGACCTTCACGACAAAACTTAAACCTGTATTAAGATGAAATAAATTGTATCCCATTCACATTAATCCACAAATCGACAAATTAATCGATGCTGTTTTACAAGCTTATTACTATTCGTGTATTTGGTCACAGCTGAATAATGCACGTGTAAAAAAAAATGTGTACATTTTCGTTTAATACAGGAGAGGACTGTTGGACTGTTGAGGACCGAACACATTCAGACAGGTGACACAAGGCCGTTGTAAGTTTTGTGAATTCACACGGTGTCACCAAAGACTTGTTGAAACAGCACCACCCTAAGGACAACTTCTGCACTTCACCATAAAATACCTTGATATTAAATTGTAAATACCACATTTCCCCTCCATCTCGTTCCAGGGTGTTAAAAATATATTAATAATAACAATATTATTAATAAAACAGAAGAAATAAATACAATGGAACAGTACATTTAGTATTTATTTTCATTTAGTATTTAATTTCATTATGCATAGATCTCTGATGATTCTCTAAAAGTGGGCAAAATATGTTTGTATTATAGAATCTTCTCATATTTATGCATTTGTATGAATATCACATTCATAAAAATGTGACATATATCTTTCATTAAAAAACCCAAAACAAACAAACACAGTTTTTAAATCCTTGATTTCCTTTATGCACGGGCAGGAAGTAATTAAATATAAATTAACAAAACAAATCTTTTTTTCAACAGAAGAATAAAGGCATGCAAATTAGACAAATTGTAAAATAACAACAAAAATAAATAAAGCAGTAGGAGACTATAATTTCAGTGTACATATTCTAGTCATTTTAAAATGTTTTTTTTTATAAATGACTTAAATGCACACATATGTATATTTTTATGTTTTGCACCTCATATGTTTGAGAGGAAAATATACATTGGACTGATCATTTACTTTATATATATATATATATATAATCGTTCATTCATAAATCTCAGTACAACACAAAATATAATCAAACAACTTTCTGCAATTTTATGTAGCCACAAACATGCAGAGGTGTACATTTGACGCCCAGCTCTGGTGTCAGTCTCTGTTCTGGATCCAGGAGAAGGGCATCCCAGTCACATTCAGGCACAGTGGAAATCATAAGAATGTCCCACATTTTTAAATAGCACATCTTACTTCATCGTCCTTTTTGAAGTTATTGTGTGTTGATTGCAAAGATTTGACTATATAGTGCCTTGTGTTCATTCGCAGGCCAGTTTGCCATCAAAGCTGGACAGCGCGATAGCAAAGGCTTGCACTGCACACATGGGGTAATTATAGTCCAGAGTGAACATGTCGTCTGCCACTCTTCCAAACTGCATCACAATGTAGCTATCTAAAAAAAAAGAGAGCGTTTACAGTCAGATTAGCTTTTATATTCAGGCTGAACAAACATGAACAAAAGTTTTATGCTGTTGTAAAGGTGAAATATTTTTGTGCAATCCCAGTTGAAGAGGTCAGTATCACTGGTATGACTCACTGTCTTTGCTGTGGACAATCTGGAAGTTCTTGACAGAGGCCTGCGTGACCCGACCAGAGAAGTTGAGGACATAGGAAGCGGTGTCATCATTCCAGACTGGAGTTTTGTTGTGGAGTTCAATCAGGTTGTCCATTTGTCTGTTTTGGTAGCGCATAAGTATATTGTCGTTGTCCTTAAAGGTAAAATAAAATATTTCTTGTGCATGAATAACTGATCAATGTAGTGAGTGCTAGTGAGTTTCTAAGTTTTTACCAACTAGCTGTCATTTTTGGAACATAATAGTTAATGGGTAAATGCTATTCGCATAGAACGCATTTTTGAATGTCAATATTCTTCTTTTTCTAGAATCACTGTGGTTGCATCTTTTGCAGCTTCTCGCGATTGACACATAGTTGTAAAAATGCAGCACTTACGTTAAAAGTAGGGCTGGGCAATGATTGATCACATGCAAAATACATTTTTGTGTAAATAATATGTGTGTGTATATTTGTTTTGTATATTATATATAAATACACACATGCACATATATATTTACGAAATATATGTTATGTGTATTTATTAAATATATTTACATAAATCATATGAATATTAATATATACATATGTATGTAAATACATATTTAAAAATTCACTTTTTAAAATATATACTGTATGTGTGTGTCTTAATATTTACATAATAAACATTCACAGTACACACACACAAACACATATTATATGAACCACTTTTATATATTATATCAAAACTTTTATTTATTCATGGCCACATCTTATCTATAATGCATAACACAGTAAAATTATGGTACATTTTTTTTTACTTTTTTTTTCAGCAAACTAGATCTAATTTTCATTTTATTCAGTGTAAAAATGCATGTATGCTGAAAATAAAATTCATTAAATGTTCTTTTTTTAAGATAAGGGGTTGCAAACTACTTATTTTAACTACATTAAAAGTCATCTATCCCTGTAATTATGATTTATGTTAAAATTAATAAAGATGTTGGTGTTTTACTGTCACTAATGTTTACTTCAGTCGTAAACTGTAGTGAATTGTATGTATAAGTAGTTTTTTAGATTTTGCAGCATGTTTTTCCAATAAGCCTATGTTGTTAATTTACTCGCTTGCCTTTGTTGTTGCATATCACAGTGAGATATCAGTGTGTTAGTAACTGAACTCACCGTTCGTGGACGTATCGGCACTCGCTCGTTGTCATCATCCATGCCTGGGATGATAACAGTCATTTTTCTGGGCCCTTTAAACCCCAACACGTTTGTCTCCTGAACAGAAACACCAGTGCACACTTTAAAAATGACAGATTTTGAGGATGACTGTTGTGGAATGGAAGTGAGTACTCACGTAAATGATAGCCGCTAGCTCTTGCCGGGCGTTAGACATGTCCCTGAGGGCACGGTCAGGGTTGAGACCATTGTCAAACACTGTGAACTTGGTACCCATGAGATTGGACCTGAACAGATGCCAAACCACAAAATGAAGAAAGTGCAATTGCTCAGCAATAATGCATACTAATTTTGGTACGCTTTATATCATGCCTCAACTTTCCAATAAAATTTTCTCCACCCCTTGACAGGTCAGTGGCATCTATGGATATCAGATAATTAGACGTTGCACTCTTTTTTCTTTTTCGACCAGCCAATAGGAAAACCTGCAGGATGGGGTAGAAGAGGATCTCAAAGTTGTGTTGGCAATTCATGAGAGCCATGCTTTTTATTTACCATCTCATTTATTAGAAAACTGTACAAACACAAAAGTGAGAGCAAGTCACCTTCTTGTCGTTGTCTAGATGAAGGTAATAGGTGGGGTAGAAACCTCTGTCCATGCCACGCTTGTCTCGCGTCACTTTGCACTTGATGGTGGTTCCCTGAGGTGCAGGCTGAAGAACAAACTCCTCAAGGTCATCGAACTCGATCTCTGGTGATGGAGGCCTCTCCTCCTCCTGTCACAAGAGAGATAATAGTCTTCAGATTATACAAACATTCTTTCCCTCAGGATGACATTGGCTCAGTATACAGCGTTCTTGCCTTTTTACTTTTCCTGCCTTTGCCTTTCTTCTTTTTGGGCACTGCTGTATCCTCATCATCACTTTCATCTGATTTAGCAGCGTCTACAAGTTCAACAAAAAGTTATTATTGTTATATGAGCAGCTCAGCTTAACAAAAATAAAATAAGTGTGTGGAAATGGGATATTATAGGGAGTTTCCTTAAACATTTCAAATAAACGTGCTTGGTGTGCTATGCTCTAGAGCTGAAAAAGTTTGTGTAGAAATAGTTTTCACTCAGAAATTGCTAGTTAATTTCCATATTGGGTCCCAATATATTAAAGGTGCTTTATGCGATGTTGCAGGATTTTAGCTTGATTTTATTTTTATCTCAAAACGTATGCATAACCCCTCGATCGTCTTGCTGTCTGCCCTCTGAATACACTGGGAAAAAACCCGCTCTCGAAAGACAAACACAGAGGCTGCAATATCAAAATAAACATTTTGGGTACCACAACAAAAAACAAACAAGTTTGTTTGCGCGCGTTAAACCCCACCTCTTCTTGCCGATTGGTTGGCCGAAGTATGTTTTTGTTTGGTGCAGGTCCTGCACCCATAATGTTGTGCAAGATCGCATAGAGCACCTTTAAGTGGCCCTAATACCTGTGTACTTACACAGTAGCTAGATGTGCACCTGGTATGTATTTGGACATAGTTTGAACAGCTGTAATATTTCTGTAACTACACACATGTAACAACTCTTAGAATAATTTGTGTACAAATATGTAACAGGACATTGGTAACAACCCTTTTTTCCCACTTCACTACGTACTCATGTAGCAGGAATTATATAACTTCCTTTTGTAATAACAACATGTATAAAAGTAATTGGAAACGTTTGATTCAGGGGGTGGAAACGGGTAGTTTTAAAGATATGTAAAGTGGGAAAAGTTGGATCTGGAGTTAATGGTGCTGATGTACCACTGTAATACCAGTGTACTTACATGGCAACTGTCCATTTAATATAAAGTGTAACATTCTGGATACCAAACAGAATCTATATGTACATTGATAAATGTAAAGCCTAACTTACTGGCTGCTGCGGTGTAACATCAGAGGAATTACATGGTAAAATCCATAGGAATTGTTTACTCAATGTAAAGTGTAACACAAAAAGTTACAACTTTCCGTTGTACTTACATAAAACAAAATGTACTTACCATGTAATTAAGTTTGTAATTATGTAGATGTAACAGGCAGCTGTTGTTACACACTTTACAGACCGCATCTGTTACACCAGCTACTTATGTAACGTATAGTCACATATGTGTTGCAGACTTGATATAACGTAATTATAAATTCAAGTGCAAAAACATAAACTACTTAAAATAAAGTGTATAAAGATACAGTAGTAAGTTTGATTTAACCCATTGGTACACAGCTTATATGTAATTCTAATTAAATTAAAATGACAGAATATTACACAGGCATAAGCTACTTAAAAATAAAGTGTATCAAGATTGTACTTAAGTGTAAGTAGCTGTGTAACAGACTCGGTCTGTAACAAATGTGTAACAGTAGCTGTTTGTTACATCTACATCATTAGAAACTGTTACATAACTTAGTTACATGGTAACTACATTTTATTTCATTTACAAGTACAATGGCTACTACTAAGTACCTAATTAGGTAATTACTCTGTATTGTGGCACCTTATAATAAAGTGTTACCAAAAAGAGTTGTTGGGCTTTTGTTCAAATGTTACAAACAAACAGTATGAATAGGGCATTTACACTTACTCATTCACTTACTCTTTTTCTTGTTGTTCTTCTCTTTGTCCTTACTACTCTTGTCTTTTTTCATGTCTTTGTTTCCTCCAGCCTGAAACATGGAGGTGGAGTTGGCAGAGGATTTCTTTTTGCTCTTGCTGGGTTTAGTCTCTGGCTCACTGTCATCGCTGTCAGACTTGGTGACTGGAGCTGATGCTTACAAAATTCAGTCAACAAATTTTTCAGTTACAGCATTGGTAAAAAATAGTATTCCAAACACTGTGAACAAGCATAAATAGAATTGTATTACCAACCTGATCTCACGGCAATTCGTACATATTTTACGAGGTGGCTAACCTCACTCGTACGTATTTTACGAGATGCCAATTCGTATGAATTTGTTCGAATGACCTAAACATAACCCCGCCCCTAAACCTACCCATCACGTGGTATCAAGTCGCAATTCTGACTTTTTAACTCGCATTCTGACTTTATATCTCACAATTATGACTTTATAACTAATTTTCTGACTTTATATTTTGCAATTCTGACATTATATTTAGCAATTTTGACTTTATATTTTGCATTCATTTCAAGTTTGTATCACGCAATTCTGAAAAAAAAAAGTCAAAATAGTTTTTTATTTTATTTTTTATTCAGTGGCGGAAACAGGCTTCCATAAGCAATCATAACCAGACTGCAATATTTGCTTAATATTTAATTATATATATATATAGAGAGAGAGAGAGAGAGCGAGAGAGAGAGTATATACATGAATTGAACTTGCTTTTATTTTAAGGTGAAATATGACCTAGTCATATTCTTGGCAGGCTCTGTGAGATTTACAGTGGTTGTTTACCAGTACTATGATCAATGTACATTGTTTTAGGAAATGTGAAATTACCTTTCTTTTTTGCGATAAAATCTGGTTTATCTCCATTTATCTGAAACATAGAAGCTGGCTCCTTTTTAGCCTTGGCTGTCTTTCCTCTGCTTTCTGATTCACCTTTACTCTCTGCAGAGATAATACGTTAGATTAAAAATTAGATCAGATAACTCGTTTTTTGTTTTTTTTTGTCACTATGGTGGGCGGCCTACAACAAAACCTTGATGTGTGAGTCACTAAAGTTTGTTCACAGGGTACTTAGCTGAGAGTCCTTATGTGATAGTCAAGTCAGGACCGGTTCCCAAAACTCCCTGAGGTTATTCAGGTGAAGAGCAGTGTTTTTCAATATGGAAATAATGCTGCTGATGGCTCAGTACATAAAGGACAACCAAAGAGATTCAACTTGAATGTCAAAACAGCTTAGTCTCAGAGAGCCATTCATTCTAATATCTCAATGTTTTCTCCACCCACAATCATTGTTAAACTTTTGAAACATACATAACACCTGAAAGCACACCCCTAAATAGTCATCTGTACAGGTTTTCATTCATCTAGGTCGTCTAATGAATTAGCAGCTGGACTTCCAATTGTTGAAGTCGTTTTCCACTTATCCTAGTGGCTTGATCAGACACCACCTGAGGAGCTCACCATCTGTTTTTTAACAACAGGAAAGATGAGGCCAAGCCTTAACAAGACGAGCAAATGAGTCCCTAAAAGCGTAACTGAAAACAAGAGTCAAATTCACTTGGAAGTCCGCCACTTCTGCTCATAGGTGATGCGGAGTGGTGATCTTTAAGACAGATCTCGCGTATTGTTCTGGCTAATCTTCTTAGCTCACGAGATCTAGCGCTAATCCTCTTCCTGAGCAGCAAACCCCCCATGCATGTGTACATAACGACATTAAGAGTTACACACACTGAAGCCATTGTCTAACAGTTTCCTCTGACTCGATACCTCAAGTGATTGGCTCAGAGGGGGAAAAACAAACTAAAAAAAAACTAAAGCTGTTTTCAGGGACCAGAAATATTCTTGAAAAACACTCCTGACCCTCCCCGGCTAAGTTCAAAGTGACTCTTACAATAACATAAATGCTACTTGACTGTTGAAACTAATGGAGCAGGGCTCAAAACGAACCTTGACCTCGCTTATTAGCATGCATTCAAGTGTGAAAACGCTCAGCTGACCTTTGGCCTTAGGTTTCTTTTCTTTGGTGCCAGCAGGGGAGCTCTCTTTGGTGGTTTTCTTTTTAGTTTTCTTCTGTGAGGTCTCCTCTTCGTCATCCTCGTCCTCTTCATCATCGGAATCTGATTAAAAAGACATCAGGGTTGAAGGATGAATCGTATCAATGACTGCGGCAATGAAACAGATCCCAAAAGTAGTTAATAAGACAGATTCGTGGTCTACGCCCGCCCAATTTCATGACGAGAATTACATTTTGGGATAATTAAGCCCAAAATGAAAATCTATATTTTCCCCAGCTACTACTGAAGTCAATAGGGGACAAATATATTATTTAAAATAACTTATTTGATGTTAGACATAAGAAGAGGGTGAGTAAATGATGACAACATGTTTATTTTCCTTTAAGTCACCAAGCAAGAGGTCATGGTTTGACTGGTTATCGTGGCTGCATTAGCGCCTACTGGTGGATGTCATAACTACAACATCAGCTGGTAAAAGCTTCCTTGTCAGGCAAATATATTGGCAATATGTCATTACTGTATAGGTGTAGGTTGCAGAAATCAATGTTGTATACTCCTAGGACAGCTGAAAGGTTTGTGACTGCTTGTGTTCTTGTGGTGCCATCAGCCAATCAATGTTGTCCAGACTCATTAGTCAAATTGAAACTTTGGTACAAAATGTGAACTGAAATAAAAAGTACAACAAGGCAACTCCTAATATGACCACTGAAAATGCTAGCAGACTGGAAGACTTATTGACCAAAACCTGGTTAATAATTTAATAATGATGCAAGTTTGAGCAGTCAGCATTCATATTTTTTCACTTTTATCTGACGCACCTATGAATGATCACACTGTACTGTACATCTTCTGTTAAATATCCAGTTTAAAAGGGAAAAATGCCGCTTCATTCCCTGTGTATGACCCAAGAAGCTGGTAGACAACCCTAGAGCGCCACTGATGTGAAAATGGATGTATTGATCTTCATGTTTAGTAAAATATTGATTTGTCCCAGTTGATTATAAAAAATCACATGTACCTTTCTTCTTCTTTGGTGTACTCTTGGGCTTCTTTTTTATGTTCTTCTCCGTTGCCTCTTCTTTGTCCTTATCGGTTTTCTTTTTCTTTACCGCTTTACTTTCTGCTGAGAAATAAAAATAGTAACGTGTTTAACAACCAGTATGGCACTGGACCCAAAAAGTGTTCTAGACATGCCGCTATTTAAAAAACTGACTGATGATCAATGACTGATCCACATGTCCTAGCAGAGTTAACCACAGGTCTAGTTCATTACTAACATCCATTTCTTCTTTTTGTGATGTTGTGCAGCCACTGCATGTCTCTCTGAGCACAAACTTCAGTGTCTATGCAACCATTATTTATTTCATTTCTTAAGCAGCATCCAAATAAACCAAATCCTATAAGATGAAGTCCTAACAGCGGTTAATTGCATGTTTAAGATGCATCAGACTGACTCTTTGAGGGGGTACTGTCCTCATCTCCTGACAGCTCTTCAATCTTTTTAGCTTTGCTCTTTTTGGGTTTGGCTTCAGCTCCGTTGGCCTTTCCAGAATCTGCTTCTGGCTTCTTCTTTTTGGTCTTCTACACTGTAAATGATGACAATGAATGGCATTAACATTTCACAGGTTTTCTCTGTAGATTTTTGTGATGGTTGTATAAATTTAAGCATACGTTTTTTACTTACCCATTACCACACATCAACGAAAGCAAGCCAAATGATGAACATAATGCATTAGAAAAGTGCATGCAACACTTCAAACAGTTTAACTATTAACTACGATTTTTCCCCTCAATACATTCTTAATTTGCTGCTTATTAATATTTAGTAAGGTAGTTGTTAAGTTTAGTTCTTGGGTAGGATTGTAGAATAAGATTATGTAGAATAAAACATTAATATGTGCTTAATTAGTACTAATAAATGGCTAGTATTCTAGTAAAATGCATGTTAATAAGCAACTAATAGGTGTAACCGTAAAGTATTACCCATGAGTCTATTATTTAATAAATTCTACACTCTCAGAAATAAAGGTAGAAGCTGTCACTGGGGCGGTATCTATTCAAAAGGCACACGTTTACGTTTAAATATGTAAATTTTGAGTACCTATATGTACCTTTAAGGTAAGATGACAATGTTTACACCTTTATGCCTGTCTTAAGGCAAATTATCAGTTTGAATTGTCTGTACATTCAAACACTGCTCAAACAAAGGAGGTTACATCTGTTTGACTCTGTGGTGATCTTTTATGTACAGAACTCAGAGAGAGGCCAGACTAGGTTAAGGATATGGAGAAAGTCTAATTCTTACACAATGTAGGCCGGACGTCACAGCCTGCTTCCGTACTGCACGGAGTGGGGAGCATGTAATCTGATTAGTTACAATCTTAAATGAGTATTTATAGGCTTCACTTTAAGAAAGAGCAAAGACAGTGGGATCCTTGATCACATGGGGATTTTACTTGCTTAGCATTATGGAAAACCCCTTCATAGACCAAGTGAGATTCTGTATGACTCATGCATCCGAAAGCATCTGCTCGGCTGGCTGAGAAATATTGACTGGCTAGTTTTTAATTAAAGTTAATGTTTAAGCACTTTTCATAATTTCAGACATGTCTCCTCAAGGGCCAGTGAGTTTCAGTGCCATGCTTCAGTGACCTTGATCAACCCCTCTCTGGCAGATTCTTTCTCCTTTTCTCCTCCCTTTACGGGTGAAAATGTAACAGGATACACAGGGAAAAGGAAACAGATGCAAAAAAGACAATTTCCTGTTTTTGAAAAACAAACATTTTAAAATATTAAACATGGAAACCCAGTTCTTAATTACTCTCAATGGCAAAAATAGTTTAGACATTTTGTTTAAGTTATTTTCTAAAAAAAGAAAAAAGAAAAAAAAGATATAGATTATTTTCTTAATGAAATATTAAATTGTTGATTGATTAAATTGTGGATTTATTCAGTTTAACCTGGCATTTAAACAATAAAGAAGTACTAGGAACCATCTTGAACAAAAAGAGCCTCAATCTACAGTATTTGCTGCCAATATTACGAAAGCAGTGCTTTCCTTTTCTAAAGCCTTTCTAAATCCTGCTGACAGGAAAATACAATCAATTTGATGATCAAAGGCTCAAATCAGTCGATGAAGATATTACACAACGCCTAGACTATGAACTATATTTTAAAGGTTAAAGCTTTTTTAATCCAGTGCCCAAATATATTGCCTAATAGGTCATTTAAAGATATTTCAAAACAGCTTGAATCTATTCATACATACAGCACTTATGACACTAAAGCTGACTTCAAATTAAATGACTTTCCTTTGATAAAACACATCAGTTTATTGGTTATAGGTATATTATTCAAATTTAGATTCATGGATAAGATAAGGTGGACTATTCCCTGCAATCTTAAGATACACATAAAGATAAACCGGTTATGAGGCTCTTGAGAACCATGTAAATCACAGCCTACTGCATGTTATGTCCTGCAAAAGAACAAATAGACCCGACTGTGTTGACACAAAACCCTAATCAATTAAACAGACTTGCATTAACTTCATTTGACAAACCTAGGCTTGTTCAGTACTCTCTAGATCACAGAGCAAGTGTGTATGCCTGATATAAAACGATAAAGCATTTACTGCCTAAAACATCCGGTATTAAATTGGCATTTATAACCTTGTTTAGAAGCACTTTTCAGCTCTAAGACACCACGACTAAAATGTACCTTCTCTGAAGACATGGTTATTGAGATGGCATCGGTTCAATAGTAAAAGTCCAGGCAAGAGAGCAGATGAAACGGTCATGTGTGTTTATATGAGAGTGTGCTAAGGGGCATCAGTGTGGCTGATTATGAGAGCTAGTTGAGTCCAGAGAACTTGATAATAGGATTCGGTGTAAAGCCCATCTGCCTGCAACCAAAACAACTCACGAGGTAAGTACCATTTACCAACAAAATAAAATGTATTTCCTTCATTACGCTCTCAGATAAAAAGGTAAGCTGTCGCTGGCATAGTGCGATTTTGAAAGTACATTATGTATCTCTATATAATACTCAAAGATACTTTAAAAGTACATAATTTAATAAGTAAACTTAAACCATTTGAAAGGGTGTCACACCAGTTAGTTTTGAGATTATACAGATTATTAAAGGGGTCATATGATGCAATTGTGAATGTTCCTTTCTCTTTAAAGTGTTACACGATGTTATAGTGCATAGAAGAGATCCCTGAAGTTGCAAAGATTAATTTCAAATTCAAAGAGATATTCGTTATAAAAGTTATGACTTGTCTACGCCACCGCTTGTTTTTAACACACCCCCACTTTTCTACATCAGAGAGTGGGTTTATTTTGTTACAATGTTTACTCAAAAAAAAAAAAAAGACAGAGCTATTTTTCTTGCTGCAGTGCTGCTGAAGGCACCATGTTCTGGAAATGCAACTACTACTTTCTTTGTGCATCCAAGAGAGGACACAACTAGATATCAGTGGTGTTCACAACACTGTCTGTTCACTTCAGCACAAATATTAAAGTGTGTTTAACACATTTACGGAGGATGGACTTCTAAAACCTGGAGAGTAGTTTATGCTGGCTGTGCACAGAGACTGTCGAGCAATTCTACCTCTGGAAGGACAGTCTGGCGCTTCTGACTCACAACCTTTAAGTAAGTTCTGTTTTCTTATTAAAAGAACCTGCTACTTACTATTCAAACGTGAGTTTTGAGCAGTGAAGGGTAATGCTTGTTGTTTGTCGTTTCTCTAAACACGAATGCTGACATGGTGTTATGTTTACGAGGCGTGATGCAATGCGATGCATGAAAAGACAGTACTAAGTTATGATATTCAGTAATTATGTCCCCAATGGATGCAACAAATGCCTTGTTTCTAATGTGTTCTATTGTTTTGGTGTCATAGAGTCGGGATACAACATCATGTTATGGTAAGGGCCGTAACATTTCGGGCCATCACAGTGCACTGGATAGCGGGCCTTACTTTTTTAGTGCAATGAGCTTTGTACAAATTTTTCAGGAGGTGGGGCTTAGAGGAGAAACAATAATGCACAGAATGTGGAAAATAATGTGTTGTTTTGCACCTTAAACCGCATAAACACACTGCATTACACCAAATACATAAAATAACTTTTTTTTTACAAACTTCATATCACCTTTATAATGAAAATTTTAATTAATACATTAATACAGGAGAACGGAGACAGATTGAGACATGCACAAACTTACACCCACACACTGTACATTTGATGTATAACTCACCTGTACTGACCTTTTGGAGTCATTGTTAGGAAGGCTAAGAGATAAATCAGCATTATTAGCAATACAGATACATTTATTACAATATTAGTAGCACTGCTCACCAGTCTTCTGTCCAAACCTCCTGTAGGATCTCTTTTTGCAGAGGCATGAAGTGAAGTTTACAAAACCTCCCAATTCTTCTCAGAAAAAAATCTCCAAAGTTTACTCAGATACTTGAATCACACACAAAAAAAAAAAAATGGCATCAATGTTCATCAAAGCATGCATTAACTGTTTTATCCCCCTTGTTGTCTGTGGCCTATAAGACGTGGCACGTCTTGAAAGCATACAGGCTGGGCTTTGATAAGAGTGCTGTTTCCCAGCATGCTTTTAGCTTCAGTGTGCCATCTGTCAATGGGAGACAAACCATTACAAAACCAGTAGCTGGAGGTCTAACCCATCCACCTGCAAAGCCCCACTGGAAGATTTAATAGGATTGTCATCAGAATTAGAGGGGAGCCACATGTCTCTTTGGGGGATTTGCTGGGTAAAGCTAAAATCATGCTGTATTAATCAAACACAGCAACAAAATTCATTACTGTTTACTCACTAAAAGATCCATTGATTTATTTTGCATCATAGCATGAAAGTGATTTATTTTATTATGTTTTCTTTTTCTGATAATTGTATTATAACTGTTAAATAAAGTAAAGTAAAATAGCAGAATGACAAATGATCATGTATAAACAGTATTTCTAAACAAAAATCCATGTATTTATATTAATCTATGGAAAGGGTTTGGGTATATCCAGTCTAATATATATATTTCATTTTATCTCATGTCATATAATGTTCATGTAATATTCCTGTTCAATTCCATATCATATCATTTTCATTATAATAATCGAGCAAAAAATAAATAAATAAATAATTTATATGTATAAATTTTCTTTTCTTTTCTTTTATTGCTTCTCTGTGTAGTTACCAATACGTGCCACAAGAGGGAGAAGTATCGCAGCATTTAATGTCGTGCTGAAAAAGTCAGTTCATTCAAGCTGTAGTTCTAATATATTTTAACTATGACACAACATTATAGTGCACACTGAAGCACTTTTCATTGATTGCATCATTGACCCGCATAATGCATGTACATCAAATTATGTATGTTAATTAATACAGTACATTTACCCTTAAAACGTTTTATATTGACCACACAGTAAATTAATGCAACTTTTAATAATATGCAATGTTTAAATGCATGCGTGCACTTTGAGGGCCTCCCGTGCATCTACAGCTCCATCTAAAGTGTGCACTAATTGAACTTCTCCATTTCCTGTCCCTGTACTCACAAGTATGTGGGCTGGCTGCCAAGTGTTGAAAACACGACTGCATCTTTACCCTGTAGCTTTAATTATGAGCCTGAAGTAGGGTGTTAGAGTTCAGTGGCCTGGCACACATCTCTTCCTGACCCGAGGGGTACAGCTCTGTCCTTTATACCCCTCTCCCTGCCTGATTATGGCAGTCTAGACTAATGGATCTCCTGGCTGCTTTGCACTCTCTGACAGCCTTCCCACCAACTGGCATCATGCCTAAGAGAAGCTAGTGAATTGACCCACTGTGGCGAAGCTCCTCAGGCCTTAAAGGGACAGTGTCATACTACAACCTGCCGCCGACTGAGTTCCTGTGTGCTTTTTGTGTTTTCACAGGGTAAAATGTAGCGTGAATTTAGGTTAATCGGGATATATTTTCCCAATGGCAAAACATTTACCTGAATTCATCCCTGCTGTTTAGATTTACATTTTAACTCTCGACAGAATCAAATATTATTATTCATTATGGATGAAACATGTTCTGTTTGACTCAAATTCACAATTCAGTCTTAGTTAAGGGTCAGTTTTGTCTCAGATGCTTCAACAAAACGAAATTAAACTAAATGAAACCAAACATATTAATTGTAAATGTTTTGCAAAACACTTCTGGTGCTATTGCGGTGGATACAGGTAAGGTTAGGTTGTATGGGTAGGTTTATGGGTTGGTTAAGATTTAAGGAATGGGCCAACAATGTAATCATAAATGTAAATACAGGAAACAGAGATTACATGCAGGTATTTTTCAAATATAAATACAATGTAAAAACATGCATGCATGCAATAAGTGCAATGTATTTAATTATTAATTTAAATGTAAGTACATAGTTACGGCCACCTAATATAAAATGGGACCAAGTTTTCTTTTCGACACGCTTATGTAAGAATTAAGAACATCTTTATGTATGATTTAATAATTATGTCTATTGTCCTTTGTGGTAAATTAGGATAATGAAATCTAATGAAACATGTCTGTAATGTGCTGAAATTTATTAAGGTGTCAATACAGAGGAGTTATGTACTTAGTATTAGCCAAAACAAAAAGTTATGGAACAACCTGTCCTTACAGTTTGTAATTATGTAGATGCAATACACTTATGTAACAGACTCCTCTGTATTATGGACCACTTAAAATAAAGTGTTATCACATTTTCCTTTTATTATTATTATTATTATTTAAATGTATAATATAATATTGCACAATACACCAGTTAAAATTTAAGTTCATGTAATTTAGTAAGTTAGTCAACACATCAAAATATAATATAAAATATAATGATTTCAAATGTACTTTGCAGGAGATATTTTAATTTGACATTATTATAACTGCACTTTTTAAAATTGCTCTTTTGTTTCTCTTCTAAGCCCCGCCTCCTGAAACAGGTCGATTTGTACAAAGCTCATTGTTTTTAAAAAAAGCAAGGTGAGCTCTGATTGGCTAGCTCTCTAGTGCACTGTGATTGGCTGAAATTTTACGCCACTAACCATAATGTGATGATGGCATTGCATTAGTATAGTATGTGCAAGTACATTTTTTATGTATTTATTTATTATGTTTTAAAGTAGCTTAGTATAAGCTGACACATGTTTAGCTCTTATTGGAGTTTTGTGTTGTTAGCTGAGGAACATGCTAACAGCAAAATGAGGGAGTTAGCTCTTGGAACGGAGCCCGAGACTGATGTCTTTCTCGGTGTAAATTATTGGCACGAACGTCATGTTCAGGATAACGCACACCCTAACAGATTTTCAGGGTACAGGACACTTTGCATCGAAGGAAATCGAACAAAAGTAAATGAGAAACTACAGATAATATGATACCGTCCTCAAGGGACTGAAGTACAGGGCAGAGTGTGCCTTATTTTGCAAACACACACAAAAAATACACAAAGGGAGGGTGTTAAACAAAGAAGAGAGCGGGCGATATAATGAAAAGGAACAAAAGGCGCACGGGAGGTGTTCTCCTTTCTAATAAAAGGCTGTCAGATGATTTGTCATGAGTTACAGTACAACAGGCTCCTCACGCTTGAAAGATGGCATATTCTGACGCCCTCACAGAGAGCAGATGGAGGGCAGTGTGAACGAGTGCACATTTTTCCCTCGGGGCGTTCTCAAATGCTCCTGTCCTCTCACTGTATCCACACACACGTGTTTTGTGAGTCCACACACACAGTCACTTTGTGGTGCTATAGTCACTTTCCCTTAAAGTGCCCCCATTATGGATTATTGTAAATGATGTTTCATGCAGTGTGTAACAGCTCTAAGTGAATGAAAATATCCTGCAAGGTTTTAAATCTGAAAGTGCACCTTGTATAAATGTATTGTCTCTCAGAAGAAAGAGTCAAATCTGAATCATTGAAAAGAGTCGTTTCGAAAACGAGTCCCTAGCTACTTATGCTGAGGTCAACATATTGTTTGCCCACTCGTTGGTCTGAATGAAAATGTAAATGAATTCTTCACCACTAGATGGGGGTCTGGTGGTCCCAAAATTAGCATAGCTTAGCATAAATCATTGAATCCGATTAGACCATTAGCGTCGCACTATAA
>JAUMHP010000080.1:3184619-3201929 GCA_032361065.1 Enteromius trimaculatus | reverse complement strand
TCTAATCGGATTTAATGATTTATGCTAAGCTATGCTAATTTTGGGACCACCAGACCCGGCGATCGGCTGAATGGATTTAAAAACGCTACACACATCTGTATTACTCTAGGGATGTTGGAAAATGGGCCTATTTCCAAAAAAAGTGTGTTCCTTTAATATTCAAGGTTGGAACAAGCAGGGTTGATCAACAGCGAACAGGGACATCAAAGGCACAGACAATAGAATAATCCAAAGGGCGTAGCAGTGGTCAGACGATCGTCAAACATAATCCAATGGGGCGAAGCAAGAGCGAATATCCAGGGCAGGCAGGGTCGGTAACAATAAATCCAAGGCGAGAACACGGGGAAACACAGGGAACGCAGGAAACACGGAAGGCTTACAAAGGGGTAAATCTACACAATGAACAGCGACATGCAAAAAACAACTGAGTCCTTAAACACAAGTCCAAACAAGACAAGGGGGCGGAGAAACTAATGGGTGGCCAAAGCGACAGACAAGGTGGGTGGAGACAACTGTTCATAATAAAAGTCCTTTAACGGGGAACGGAGAGACATACAAACAAATAATATGGGTTGGAATTCAACTCCAGTGGAGCTCGTGACACCTAGCATGTATATTAACATGTTTTTGGGGACTCACAAAACTAAAAACATGAACATTTCATTACCCATTAAAGAAGGAACTTTAAGACACTTGACCTCCCCTTGTGAAAAAGAAATGCACTTTCACATACTACTACTTAAGTATACTTATGTGCAAACGGAATGCAATGATTCCAGCCCCTTAATGGCTTCTTATTTACAAATAAATGACAATGTTCTATAGTATACATTTATATTAAATGCAAGTAGTTTACTTGGAAGTAGTGTTTTTTCACCTACAGCATATGACTTAAGTCTCTTTATATGCAGGTGTACTAAATGTAATTTCTATTAAAACTTGTGTGTTTTGTATTTAAATATAGTTAGATAACATGTTAGATAACGAATTAAGTACATTTAATAATGAATATCATGAAATTCAACTCTCTTTAGGCCTACTTAACCCTTTAACTTCAATAACATTATCTACATGTTTTTTAAAAATATAATCAAATACGCCATTTTTAAGGTATATACACATTTGTTCTGTTCCTATTCCATGAAATGTCAACGAACAGAATTTTGACTTGAGTGATTTACATTTCCCATTCATTCAATCTTGTTTGTAAAACCATTGTGTATTCAATTCCTATTTACCTTTTTTGTATTCATGTTTTATAAATGAAATCCACTGATCTGTGTGTCTTTGATAATGTTGTGTAAATATATTTTTCATTTGTCAGAAACAATCCTATGGTTTATGTGTGGATAGATTTGTGATGCCCTTCTGAGGTACAGAAATGCAGCAACGGTTACTTATTAACTAAAGATATTTATAGTTGGGTCGCACTGTACAGCTCTGAATATACAGTCGGTACGGAAAGTATTCAGACACCCCTAAATGTTTTCCCTTTTTGTTATATCGCAGCCATTTGCTAAAATCATTTAAGTTATTTTTTATCCTAATTAATATACACACAGCAGCCCATATTGACAGAAAAACACAGAATTGTTGACATTTCTGCAGATGTATTGAAAAGAAACATTAAAATATAACATGGTCCTAAGTACTCGGTATTTAGTAGAAGTCTTTTTGGGAAAGATGCAGCAAGTTTTTCACACCTGGATTTGAGGATCCTCTGCCATTCCTCCTTGCAGATCCTCTCCAGTGTCAGGTTGGATGGGAAACGTCGGTGGACAGCCATTTTTAGGTCCCTCCAGAGATGCTCAATTGTATTTAAGTCAGGGCTCTGGCTGGGCCATTCAGGAACAGTTGTTGTGAAGCAACTCCTTCGTTATTTTAGCTGTGTGCTTTGGGTCATTGTCTTGTTGGAAGGTAAACCTTCGGCCCAGTCTGAGGTCCTGAGCACTTTTTTTATACATTGGTTTTGGTCCAGGATCTCCCTGTACTTGGTCACGTTCATCTTTCAATCGATTGCAACCAGTCGGCCTGTCTCTGCAGCTGAAAAACACCCCCACAGCATGATGCTCCACCACCATGCTTCACTGTTGGGACTGTATTGGACCGGTGATGAGCAGTGCCTGGTTTTCTCCACACATACCGCTTAGACTTAAGGCAATCATCAGACCAGAGAACCTTATTACTCACCATCTTGGAGTCCTTCAGGTGTTTTTTTTTTAGCATACTCCATGCAAGCTTTCATGTGTCTTGCACTGAGGAGAGGCTTCCTTAGGGCCACTCTGCCATAAAGACATTTAAAAAACATTTAAGGGGGTCTGAATACGTCCTTTACCCACTGTAACTGAATAAACACACCTGTTTCTCGAATTCAATTGTCTATGTAAAAAATAAACTGCACAGGCAAGTCATTTTTTGTAAAGTTTCCCAAGATAGACGAGACAACACTACCCTCATGCTTCTCTTATCAGCATATGCTGAGTGTATTATGTCAGTCAGAAAACCAGACTGTTTTCATGGTACTACCTAGGAGTAGGGGCATTCTGGGAAGTAATTTTATTAGTTCATTTAAGGCCTAACATAAACACAGAGATAGCAACTACAACTTGATATTTTTCTGCTTTTGACAACATGCCTCGTCTAGCTTGATATTTGTTCTCTGGAAATAGTTTGTTTTTTATTCAAATGAACCATTGGTTTCACAAGCTACAATAAAGATAATACAAAAAACAGTCTACCCAGGAGGTTCATGTTTTTCAAAATAAAATGACAGCAGTAAGTTCATCAGTATCCCATCACTTCACTCACCAATGGATGCTCTGCAGTGAAAGGGTGCCGTCAGAATGAGAGTCCTAGCAAAAAAACATCATAGAAATCCACACCACATCAATTACTGTCTAATGAAATGAAAAGTTGTATTTTTGTATGAAACAAATCCATTATTAGGATGTTTTTCAGGTCAAACCGTTGCTTTTAGCTAAAATATGAGTTCCAAATTAAAACTTCCTTCAGTTAAAAAGTCTGTTTTAGACTATATAATATGTCAATATTAGCTCATGCAACCAAATAATCTAATAGAACATATATACTGTATATAAAATATCCCATATAAATATTATTATATGGATTATTTTATACAGCACATGGAAAAATTATATGTGCTATGGCTTTGGCATTTTGGAAAATGTCTGCTTGTACAGTAAGTGTCCCGAGTTGCACTGAAGCCACAAACAAACTGCACTGACTCATTTCAGTAAACACAGACAGGCTATAACGGCCTCAGCTCTATAGAGCATATAAAGATGCCCAATTAAAACATTAAATGTCACTATATTTTACTTTTATAGCTCATCACCTGCAGCCTTGCCACATTTTTAGGGTGTGTCTGCCAGGTTTCAAAGCAACATCATGACACACGTTCAATGTTGCAACAACATGAAACCCTCAGGGTTCGGGGTGGCGTGTTGTGATGTAGCTATTTCTCCGAGCTCTGTCTCTCGCTCTAAGAATCTGGGTTAGAGAGACATGTGTCCTGACTTGACCGAGGTTTTACAGGCGGGGTCATTGTTGATGAGTAACTGGCAATAACCAGGACAATCGACTGCTCTGTTGTTTGTACAGAGACACTACTGAGCCTGTCTCAAACACATAATCAGCCGTGTATTTATCCTGCTCTTGAACGACAGGGTATTTTATTATACTTCACTTTGACCCAACAGCCAACTGAAAATCAGTGTCCTTAGCTGAACCTGCCAGGCTCGTGCAGTGTCACCTTCTGTACTACCCTAAACATGTCCGTGCCTGTTAGCTGCAATGTTTCCAAGTCATTCTGATTACCTTGACTATAGGAGCATCTGAATACAGACAATAGTAGCTTGGCTTTTTGTCACGCAATTGGGATTGTGAAAAACTACTAAATTAGACGGCCCTAATGCTGGTGGTGTGTGGTGGTAAGATGCCTCAACTAGGCATTGGAATATAGCCTTCGCAAAGACCCGCCCACCCTTAGTTACCGTAGCTATGTCAAGGTATAGCGCTCTTACGCCACACATTATATTCTCACGCAGTAAAAAATTTATTGCGGAGCAAAGATTAAACTGTCAACACAACAACAGACAAGGTTAATTCTGCTGACAAATTTGGTCATTTTGCGAGAAATGTAAATAATAATAATCATTAATTTTGTGGCTCTTTTTATGAGTCATGACAGATTGCTGTAGCTCCTCGGTTCAAGCAGCATGTGAACTGATCATCGCATTCTCTCACCTTTTTTTGAGCTTTGAAGCTTTAGTAGCAATCAACACAGAAAATTCAAAGCTTCGGAGGATAGGGCTGAGGGCTGAATAAATTCTTTTCTCTAATAAAGACAGGAAGCACGATCACAAAAGAAGAGCGTTAATGAGAACAAACGTCTTACATTAGCAAACAGTCGTTTGCAGATGTTCAGCCAGGTGGACACATTGAGAACTGTTTCGGGGGATGCCAGGTGTTTGATAGTGGAATCTTACAATTGAAAATTGAATACCAACCCATCAAACCCTACTCTTTTCTAGTTATAGCATGAGATAATCCTGAAATAGTAAAGTATGACATCAGCCACGGGACGATCATGGGTTTGGTTTCCAGGGAAAGCAAGAGCTGATAAGAAGAGAGCTGTAAAACTGTAACGTGAATGCAATGTCAGTCAATGTGTAAACGTAACGTGTACGGTCTGGTTTATGTGTCAGACAAAAAATGGCAGATTCTGTGTTATGATCGGTCACAACACCTGTCAATCAAACTAAGAATGAATTGTAAGAAATTCACCACACAATATTCTATCAAATATTATTACAGTAAAAAAAATATTACAGATATGATGCTTTTTTGTGTTAATGTGTTTATATTTACAGGGTGCGATTTGTAGGGGATTTCCACGGCTCTGGTCTATGCCTCTCTGCCTCTGCTGAATTATTTTTATCCCTGACGGGGATAAAATGAACACGCTATAGTCCCATTTTGAATCAAGTGAAATGCACATTTGAAGTCCAGTTTTGAATCAAATGATTAGCGATATGTGATCTGTCAGCATTTTGTGACGCAATGGTTTAACTGACTCTGAGTTTCTAAAAGCTCTGTTGATACAATTACTGTCGTATTAAGCAATAACTTTCCTTAAAAAGACTGATAAATCATGATAAATAATCTCATGATAAATACAAGAAAAAAAGTATATAATTTGTGGTTATGGTTTGACTGTAGTAGTCATGTTTTTTTTATTTTTTATTTTTTTTATTTGTAGTAAAACCATAGTTATTTTTCACAAGGGAACACCTGGCTGCCACCATTTACATTTCAAATCACATGTTCGTAGGGGTTATTGTAGATTCATCAAGCTGTTAAGAGTATGTTTTTCTGCACCAGTGATAATACTCTTCCAAAACACTCAATGAAAAGAGTGAGGACCACTTCACTCTCTTAAGCACTCCAACAGAGCTTTCAGCGTGGCACTTAGGACTACTTAACAGCTTCATATTTCAAAAATATGTCAGGTGGACCAGAGCAGGAGGAGGCTGGTCCCTTGATGAAGTGGGCAATGGAAGAATTTGTGGTGGACGTCTCTCAAGGTAAAGCTACAGTATGTTCCATTTAGAGGATCATGTTTGAATATTTACGAATGCAGCTGAAATAGAAAGACATCTAAAGAGACAAATGCAAAGGAAGCACCACTTCCTTTAAAATTTCCTCATTTTACTATGTACATAAACTAAAGCTTTCAGACAGCACAGCTGCACATGATAAATGGTTGAGCTCTAAACTTTGCATCAGACAGCCAGTAATGTAAATGTATAGTAATGCACATGAATGTTTGACCTTAACATGCAAATCATCGGTTCAGAGCAATGTGTGAAATGAAAATGCGGACACTCATTAGTTTGTGGAGCAGTTGTCACTATGTACTAACTATTAAGTACCATTGCTTCAATATACTCCTAATTTGCAGTAATAGTTAGTAAGGTGGTTTTTAAGTTTAGGTATAAGGGTTATATTAAGGGATTTATAAGCACTAATAAATAACCAATAAAGTGTTACAGAAAACGCAAATTCAATCTCTGACAGTAGGTGGCATATTTAGAAAAGCAGCTATACTCTGTTAATCCTATAAACAGAAAACTTTAAGTATCACACTTGATTGTCACAGAGAAGTCATAAAGTATTTGCATGCATTCATCTTACATTTGAAGTAAAATGTTCGTTTCACCCCATTTTCCCACCAAACATTGTTAGGTTAGTGCTGTAAACGGCAGCTGATAGAAATCATAACATAGTTTACAATTCAAAAACCTATCTTTTGCCATTGAACATTTCGAATTATTGCAAAATTGCAAGTCATCATATTTTAAAAAGCACCGGCCCCACTGACAGTAAAATAAACAATCTAGAAAAAAGGGAACTAGGTAGAAATGACAAGAACTTGCTTGAAACAAGTTCTGCAGGTGGAGCCGAAACATAAATGTGACAGTCAGCTGCTCAGACCTTCCATCAGTCATTCTGAGCAGCGCTCTGTGTTTTTTTATGCAATACTAACACCTGTGCAGTGCCCCAAGTCAATGTCAACAGTTCAGGTTGAAAAGCGAGATGACTCCGGAGCCACAGACCCAAAACAAACATGCAGAAAAACAATCAGCGTACAGGCATCACAGTCCATCCCGTCCGAGCGTTTCCGGGCACATGCATTTCACAGAACTCATGAGCACAGGCACTTCTTTCAAAGCACTCAGGCACAGGTGGGCCGAGGTTCTTTTGAAAGGTATGCTTTACTGTACAGGAGTAACCAGAGCCGGACAGGATGGCATGTGCAGGAAACGGTAAGTGCCGAGGGAGGTGTACACCTCACACACATGAAAAGGTGCTCTGATCTATCCCGCAACAGGCACACAGGGTCTGACCTAGATTCCCCCCTATCCTGTAAAAAGCTGCTCTGCCAAGTAAGGCAGAGTGGGAAGGGCCGAGCCGTGGCGCGTAGCTTTGCCCCATCTCTCTTTCTCTCTCTCTATTTCTCGCTCTCCCAAACATGGGCGGAGTGTAGCGTGGCCTTTTCAAACTTGCCCGGCTGGCAAGCAGACTGGCTTTTGGAAGCAAGCAATGCTGTTTTGAACTGCTGCCAAATGAGACAGCCTCTGCCGGCGCAGCTGAAACTTTTTACAGCCTCCCCTCACTTCGACAGGAAGAGACACGGGGAGCAAATTTGTAGGAGAGGGGAAAAGAGAGCAAAATAAATCTTTGTAGCGTCTGCAACTAAGGCACTGCATCAAGGATTTCCTTCTGTGCTTTCACGCTCCCCAACTTTGGCAAGGCGCCATTTGAAAAAAGATGTTTAAAAGAGATGTTTTTTTTTTTCCTCTCTCTCTCTCTCTCTCTCTCTCTCTCTCTCTGAGAGGATTGAACGGGGAACGGATGTGCTAGGAAGTGAAGAGTTCAGCGAGTTCGGTAAATGAAAAATATGTAAATGCATCAATAACAAAGGAGCTGTGACGTCACGCGCTGTGCTGCCCAGGACACTGCCTGAGAGCAGACGGACAAACGTGGACTCATTTGACAAGATGCCATCTGCATACTATAAAGTGTATTCCTGTTATACATCAGAGCTTTCTGGCACAGGAAGAAGACCCCACAATGAATGACACGTTGCAGTCACTTCCTCTTTCACGGTAAGGACTTGAGGACCTGCCCAACTTTTAGCGTTATGACTCCACTGGAAATTGCAGTAACTTTTTCAGTGCCTATTTGCATAGCGTTTCGCTACTTCTAACTAAATGACTGCATGCAAAGTGCAACTTGGATGATGATGTCAAACACAAGGTGAGTCATAAAACCAACTGAATCAGTCAGGCAAATGAGATTACCAGAGTGAAGTGTGTTTCGGGACTCTTTGAGGAAGTACCACGGTCTGCTCATGTCATGTTTCGCCGATAAAGAAAACCAAAACGCAGGCGGTGACAGAACAGCCTCTGGACGTGTGTAATGATTAGCGAGGACTATAACTCGATGGCTCAAACTACCTGGGACAGATGCCAAATGCTG
This sequence comes from Enteromius trimaculatus, assembly GCA_032361065.1. Taxonomy (NCBI): domain Eukaryota; kingdom Metazoa; phylum Chordata; class Actinopteri; order Cypriniformes; family Cyprinidae; genus Enteromius; species Enteromius trimaculatus. The sequence continues at coordinate 3,193,865 of JAUMHP010000080.1, read as the reverse complement.
ACAAAGGCAATCATTGCACTCCCAGGGGACAGCAAAATCAACTCTTCATCCTCTGGCGCTTCTTTTTGGAGGGTTATTTATATTTCTCGAGAAACCACAGAAAGCCCTGACTAATTACTGAAGGAGTTGGTCACATGCTTTGGCTACAGGGCATAAAAAATCGTGTAAGTATTAACCTGTTTCTCACCTCTTCTACTGGGACCCGTTTGACTGATCAAGTGTTTCCCTTGAATAATCAATTCCGAGCCCTTGCTTTCCAGACTGTGTACTAGCAGGAGGTAGGGGCACAAGCTGACCCTCTTGCATTCCCATAAAAAAACAAGTGTGTCACGTTTTGCGTGCTATAGTTTGGTAGCAATAACCGTACCTTTAAAGGCATTTTGTGATTTTCGCCATGGCAAACCCTCTCGTCTTGATCTCTGATTTGTTTTATGTTACTCAAACTCCCTTTTTTTCTCCACCTCCTCTCTCCCTCTCTCAGTTTCTGTCTTTCACTTCGCATCCTGTGCCAAAATGGGCAGGGAGAAAGAGCTTGTGGTGAGGCGGGTGAAACGGAGGCCGCTGTATGTGCTCTTTCTTCAGCCACAACCCCTTGGAAGAGCATGTTTGGTGGTAGCACGTTTCTAGGTCTCTCTTTCTGAGATAGGCGTAGTACAGTATGTGCATGAGTCTACTCTTCTCGCCGCCATGACCCTGCCTTGTGTTCTTTGACGTTGAAGCCTCTAGTCTGCAGGTATTCCGTTTTTTTTTTTCTCGCTTTTGTACTTAATCTAACATGTCATCGATTATTTTGTCACTTTTATTTTGTCATCACTGTCGATTCTTTCGCCCAGCTGCTCTGGCTCTCTTGTTCACTGTTGTCTTCCTCTTGTAAACGTGTCTGCTTCACCCCATGCCTCGGATTCCGCCATTTCTACAACACGAAATGACTTTCGGGCGCAATAATTGTTAATGCACATTTGAGAAGTCTTTTAAGGCTCAAAGCTATTTAAAAAAAGATATCTTTGTGTTTGTATTTTCAAAAGTTATTTTCACAATGAGCATACGAGTTCCTTCGGATAGCATGTTCCTTTAGTTTTGGGCCGTTTTGTGCACTCTGGGTTTGCGATTGTTAAGGATTTGAACGATTTTCATCATACAAATAGTGTTTGGCTGCTACCTTAATGTTTTTGGAAAGAAATGAACACAGTGATGTGTTTGGATATGATGCTAATGTTTCAGGGATGGCCTATATATTCCACTGAAGTCAAAATATGTTGTACATCCTTTACATTGTCTTTTATTTTTGATCAGTAGATTACGGTCAGTTTTGTGTCTAAAAAATTAAGTCTGTGATGGAAATAGTAGATTTAAGAAAGCTTAAAATCCATCTTGCGTATACAGTATGAGAGCATTGTTTGGCATTGATATGGTTAAAATACTTCTTTTTATATTCAGCAAGTATTTTTTCTTTTTTTTTAAATGTAGGCCTGTCTTGCTTTTTTCATTTGCATTGCAAAGTACATGAATGCCAAAGAAAACTAAATAGAGCTGGTTTGGAAAGGAAAATAATGAAACGCAACAGATTAGGACTAAAATTCTTCACTAAATCACATTTGTTACGCAGATGTAATGTTGATTAAATATTACGGACAGAATGCCACAAACTAATCTAATTTGTTTAAACTAAACAATCAAATACTACATTTTAGCTGTAGATCGTAATGTTAGAGGGTGGTGACAATCCATCAATCCAACTATTATGCTAATATTTTGTTCCTTTTTGTCAAATCCACAGTAAATTCTCCCAAAACGGGAAGAGCAATCAAAGAGATCTGATTCTTTAGCAAACGTGACATCTTGTTTTTACCACGAGGCTGTTATAACTTGGGCAAAATCACACCAATTGACCAATGGCATAAAAACTGCATGGATGAATTTGATTGAAATCTTCGTAAAAATTCAAAAAAGAAAAGCTCTCAAGATGGCGTCGACATGCCACGTGTTTGTGCACTACTGTACTAAGTATATTTTACTTAAAGGGATTTTTTTGAGGGACTTAAAGGGATTTTTTAAACCGTGCCTTTTGAACAACAGCAAACTTTTTAAACAAATCAATAATAACAGCAGATCTCCACATGCAATCAGTTATGCAAAAGCTGTGAAGAAAATGGTGTTGTTAGGCTGAAACAACACATGATGTGCTGATAATTTAGCTATAAAGCAAGGTTTTTTTGTTTTGTTTTTCGAGTAATGTTCTTTTTTTGTACTCTATTACTCGTCAGCAGAAGGAAAGAGGGCAGGTAATTTGCTGCTTTTTAGGATCGAACCAAGAGACTCGCCAAAAAAGCACAAAAGTTTGCATATACATGTTTATTTTGTTCAGAGAGAGATGGCAACAGTAAAAAAGTGGAGTGAGGGAGGGAGGAAAGGAGAGCATTTCCTCCACCCCCTGTTCTCCTCAGATGAACTTATCATGTAGCGTCATATTTTTTTCTCTCTCCCTCTTTTTTTCCCCCCTCTTTCCCATACAGCTCCGCTTCCTCCTACATTTACTGTAGCTGACAATCAGATGCACTCTGGGATCCGACCCCACATTAGCAAACAGGAAGTTTTAAAACAAACACAGTTTAACCCTAAAAATACTTCGGGTTCACTGCATACACAATCAAATCTACAAGCTCTTGCTGGAATAGACAGAATACAACACCGTTTTTGTAACCTCTCTGAGTATTTTGACTTCAAACTGAAAGTTTTATTTGGTCGAAGTGTTTAAAACAAAAGCAGAAAATTCACTGCAGGTGAGAAAACACGCTGAAAATGTGCCGACACGCAGCATATGCTCGGAGCCTATTAGTTACACGGCTCCAGACGGGGGCAGAGATCTAAGTCTAATCTGCAAGGTCTTTGTATAAACAAGGCAAGGCAGAATCCTTATCGTCGAGTTTCGATGAGTAACAGCAGGCCCTCCAGAGACCGCGTGACAGAGTCAGCCAAGGTCAAGCCAAGCCCAACTTCCTGTTTTTTGGGGACTGCTATTTTTGCTTTAAGGGCGTTTCTCTCTAGTGTAGGTTGATGACAGGAGATCATAAGCAGAACGATTAATGACATTTTCAGAGTTACGGATTAACTCCTAAAGCAGCGGCGTGCAGGCAATAACTGTCACAGGTACAGTAACCGGAAGAAAAGCATTGCTAAATGAAGTTCAAGGAAACTGTATGATGATTCATAAAAAATATAAAAGAAATATTGTGCAACAGTTGAGGCTAATGCTAGAATGCTAGAACTCAGCAATGGTGAGAATGCTGATTCACAGCTGTACTACAAAGCATTACAGATGAGATAGCGACACTACTATTAATAGTAGAAACGAAACATGTATTGTTTGTTTGTATATTATCATATATTTCCTTGATTTTCAGTTATACGGCTGCCAAAGGGATGTTCAATGGGGAAGCTCCCCTCCTACGTTAAATTATCGCTTCACAAATGCATTGTCTCCAGTTCCGTTTTTTCTTTTTAAATTGTGGCCTCCTATACTCTTTTTTTTTTTTTTTATATCCCCCACCCTTCAATGCTCTACCCACCACCCTCTTCTCCGTTCATTGAAATTCAGCCTGGCATACAGGCACTGCCCCTTTCTTGGCACCAGACTCAGGGACTCGGCGACAGAAAGGAGGGGAGAGAATTAAAATGAAAACAAGAATATGTACCAATTTCTCAATCGCTGAGCTCGTGCCAAACAGTCAACCGATTTCGGTGGATCTGGTGCTTGGTTATCGATAGACATTTTCAGTGTACGATTTCAGCGAATATCATAAGCACATATGGTCTTGGCAACCATAACGCAGTGGGAGGCATTCAGTAGGCTAATTGATTTGCCTGTTTACCTCCTGCCATTGGACGGTCACAAGGGCTAACGGCTGTGTCTTTTGATCACTAGGTAAGATAGAAGGCCTTTTGTTGATCTGATTTGTTTACCTATTTTCTCATTTGCAAAACCCTCAGACAGGGAAGTAAGATCCTATCTGGCTATAAAATGCTTGTTATATGATTACGCCAAGAGGTGGCATGGCGTAGGTGATGCGTAAACAAATGCAGGCAATTAAAAATGGCAGCTGTTTCTGGATAGATGAGTATATTTTTTAAGTTTAAATGTCCATTTGATAGCAGGTTTTCTCATGTATGGCAGGGTGTAATATTAAGCAAAGATTCAATTTAACCTTTGTGATTTTTTTCATATGTTAGAGGCACTGGCTCTGTTCCAAAACCTAGTGAGCAGCCTACATAGGGAGCATTTTTAAGTCACCGTAGGTGCACTCCTGACATGAAGCCTGATCCAAAAGGTAAGATACTGAGCCAGATTCTGAGCATTGCATGAGCCCTTCAATGAGACTCCAATCCCAGAATGCATTGCAAGTTTAACGATTTTCCAAAGATTGAGGCCATTAAATAAAATGTCTATAACAATCTATATAGAATCTACTTAAGTATTTTACTCAGTATTTTAGTGTGCATTGTACAGTGTAGTAGAGTAGTAGCTTAGCCACATGCTAACACCAGACTCGACTGAAATATCGACTGTCTATATAGGCAGTAGATTGCAAGTTCACCAGGTTTGGAAAAATACCATTTAGTCTGTGCAGGGCAACTGTACACTCATTTAGATTAAGTTAGCTTTATACGTAATACAGTGTGAAGTCTTTAACAAAAATGTGTGCCGTGACAGTTATTAACTGACTTGGTTAATAATCTGGCTCCCATATTTAGGCTATAAGCTAAAGCTGATTTAAAATGAATAAACATGTTGAATTATTAACATAAGGACACTAATGCCTGCGATGCTATGAAGTATTACGAGCAGATTTGCAAGTTGTTGGTGTTAACGCTATGACTTTGTATAGCAAGCCTGCATGCATTCAGTTTGCGGAAAACATTTTAAAATTCTAAAACAAATCAATAACCTTATTTGAATTCCATTATTAAACATAACCTATTTTTTAATGGGCTTTGTCAGTGTTAAGGTAAGACAATTTTTGGCATGCCGTTTTAGTTGCAGTGTTATTTATAATACAAGTGTCGAACTTAGCAGACAATTAAAGTCACATTTCAATCACTTAGCGGAAATCTCCTTATAGTACTGTACTGTTAAGGTATGGTGATAATCATATTCATTGCTTTTTTGTCGTTAGCATTTAGCTCTTACCATTCTCTTAGATGATTGTCTTAGTGCCGTGCAATTAAGAGTACTTTCCATAAACACTTCACTTTTGTGGGAATAAAGACTGTTTAAATGTGCAATTCTCTTTTATGGTATTATCTTACGATTTGATTTTCAATTCCACCCACACTGTCTACACTGAAAGCAACAGATAATCTCTAATACTCTCTTAAATACCCATGTCGTAAAAATCAGGGTATTTGTGTCAAATTTGCATTAGCATTACATATTTTTAAAACACGACTAAAGAGGTCATTTACATATGAAAAAATCTAAGCTGCAGTAAAATGGACCTATATCCTTGGCAAAGGACCAGAAGCACTGGTTAGTCCCCATCAATGCGATTACCGCATATAGGGGAACAGAAGGGCAGACTAGTTCCCCATGTAATCTAAAAATGATCCAAATGCCACATCTGTCAAACCATATTAGCATATTTTCCTCTTTCATGTGTGAGGCATCAAACGTCGCCCTCGACTAAAGAAGCCGGTACATCAAACACGCTAAATGCTAACACCTACATTACATGACAATTGTGCATCATTACTGATGGTGTTTGAATAAAGCACACAAACTGATAAACTAAACACCTTATAAGAGGTAGTTAAGCGTGTTTTGCTACACAGCCTCTGACCTGACCTTTACCGAAAAGTTAGCAAACCCGAGTTGGCACAGTATGCCATCTCTTAGCTTCTGTCTCCTCCTTTGTGATCCTGCAGACTGCGTCTTGTGCCAAAACTTTTCAATCAATGTCCCGCCAAATGGGCCAGAAAGAGCATGTGTATGCTAATTAGCTAAGAGGACTTTTGTATGTTAACAAATTGCCAAAAGTCAATGTCTGGGAGAGATTTGCATGTTTATTTATGCAAAACAGACACGCTCCACCTCTCAGCGCCACACAATAACTGCTTGTAATGGCATTTTGCTAATGCTTTGCGTCTCTGGACGTTTCTGTGAATGAGTAGCATACTCACAAAATGAAAAACCGATTTAGCTGGATGCTAGTACGTGTGCTGATGTTCTGAGATGTTCAGGTTTGTCACGTATGCTAGCATGCTAATGGGCGCCTAGAAGCAGATGACTTCCACAGTATATCTGTTCGTTTTGTTGTGTGTGAAAGAACGCTATTGACTTGAGGATGAATCTTGGCTTTCTTGTGGTTGTACTGATGCCAGGTGTCCTTCAGTGCGTCGAGAGGGAGACCCTTTTTCTTGCAAACCGCCTGTGAGAACAGTGAACGCGTGAATGGGTTTTTCAGGCACACCTCGCAGAGGTTGCAAGGAATGCACAGCACTCGCACCCTAAAATGGCCGAAATGACGCCATTTTGTTTCCCCTCTATTTTGCTGTGCGGAATAGCAGAATCAGCTTTGTTAAAGCTACAGGAGACAGCTGAGGAAGCCATGTTTTACATCGTCTGTTTACTTCAAAAGGCGTAGCTTACGCAATGTTGTCTTGTTGGAATGAGCTCAGTTTTTGGCGAAACGGGCACGAATTCCTGGCAAAGGATCAAGACTTTTTTTCCTTCATGATCCAATGCCAGCCTCGCTAGAATGAGTGAGTAATTTCTTTGGCTTTCAAAATTAGCGCTTCCCTTTTAGCTCGCATCCTGGTTCAGCTCCTCACAGTTCCTCAGTCTTTTTCGTATTTGATCGTTTTTCCGACTCAAATAAGCGCCGCTGACTCGAGTCTGGAGAACACAGATGCCAAGCTTTCATGTGCTGTTGTTTTTCTGCAACTGCAGAGAAATAAGCAGCTCTGTGATCCGTGGCTGTATGAGTGAAGTCGGACCGGTGATACAGTGGCGCCAGTTTGAACTCTTTGTGACACCTTGATTTAGAGAATAAAATACTTAACCAAGTGGCATCGCAAACAAATGCTGCACAAGCTTTTCGCATATAACTACCTTTACTTAAATTACCTTTTAACCAGTTAGTGCCATGGTGACATTGACTTATGACTTAACTATGTCTTTATGACCTGATATGATAGACAAGGCTTAGCCTAAGCCAGGATTAGGCCATATAGTTCAATTAGGATTTAAATTATTTTTTATAAACATGCCTTAGTAAAAAAAAAAAAAAACATTACTTGTGTGCAACTTAAAACAAATACATTTTCAGTCAGTGCAAGTTTCTTTCAATTTAAACAAAAGATTTACATTTAGTCTAGGCTTAAGTCTTGAAACTTGATTTCCTAAATTAGCATATAATTTAGTTTTATTTGAAAAAAACTACAAGTGTACATTCAGTATAAGCACAGATCTGTTTTCACTTGGGTAAATGGACTTGTACGCATTAAAACACTTGCTCAAACTGTTCTGTGCAGTCAAATATTGACTTTATAGTTGTGCTAACCGGCGTCTTTCTCTCCGCAGGAATCCGGCGGTCTGCTTTCTGACTGGTTGACATCTGTTCTGCTGTCCTTGGGGCTGAGGTAGTAGATTGAATAGTTGTGGAGTCCTGCGCTCTCTCACTGAGATAACTATACAATCTACTGTCTTTCCTAAGGCGACAGCCAAATCCTCCACAAACAAACGCCGGCATTCATCCAGTGAGTCGTGAAGAATATTTGCACACGTTACAGGGTTGGGATTGTCGTGTCATGTTGACTTCATACATACGCAAGTGTGTCAGCCGATGGGATTGCCCTTTTGGTGTCTTGACAGGGTGAGGTAGTAGGTTGTATAGTTTGGTGGGAGGGATCAAACCCTGTTCAGGTGATAACTATACAGTCTATTGCCTTCCTTGTTGCACCAGCTGTCTGCCAGCTACTGGAAAATCCCTGGAGTAAATATTGCTTAAACTCTATGGCTTGCTTCACACCACATGAACTACGTTTGTGAACATAGCTTATTTCATTATTCCAGCATCCATGTGACAACGTGTGTGCATAAACAAAAACAAATACACTGTAGTCATCACAAAATATGTCGAGAATTCCCTGTTTATCGACAATATTTTGTGGTACAGACTTTTTCTTGAAGCTGGACAAGAAACATTCAGTAAATCTGACTTGTGACTTGTGTTCTGCATAGATTAATAAAAATGAGGATGTAAATTGACTTTTACACTACAATTTAAAAGGTTTGGGGACCGTGCGTTTTTTAAAATGAAATTCAGCAAAGATGCATTTAAACAACAAAAGGACAGTAAAGACTATATAGTGTTACAAATGATTTCTATAACATTAATGCTGTTCTTTTTCAACTTATCTGAGTATCCCGAATTATGCAGAATCTATTTTCCATCAGAAATTGTGATTACATTTAGTAAAAAAAAAATAACCCATTCAAATAAACATGCAATTTTGCAGTTGAAAGATTATTAAATGTATTTCAATAAACTCTGTTTTAGTTGCTTAAAAACTTTTTTATAATTGATACCAAAAAAAATTAATAATGAAACATATTTTGCGCAGCATATAAATATATAATAACAGGATTTCTGAAGGAAATCTGTTTTTGATCAAATAAAATATTCCTAAAAGTTTTTTTATACTTTATTAAATATATATATAAATCCAACAGCTTCATACTGAATAGTTATTTAATGATAATCAAGTCTGCAATATTCTCACTCCACTAAAAATTTGATAAGTTATGGACATTGATTTAAAGTAATCAGTGAGTGCTGTGAGTGTGAAAGTACAACCAGACTCTTACGGCTTTGTGTGTGTTTTGTGTAACAAGCCCGAACAACATCCATGCCTCTCCTGCCAGCTTAACATACTGATCTAGTATTACATATGAAGAGAAAAATCAGATTAAAAGAGATTTATGGAGCTCAGATTTATGGCTTAATCAATAATTTAGCTTCTCTGTTGGCTTTTGATCAAACAGGATTTTCACACATCATAACAGGAAGTCAAGTTTCAATCAAACAATGCATGTGGCCTTGTTCAGTGAAGGAAATAAAATGTATCCAAAACTGCACAGTATGCATAATATGGTTTTGTTCTGTGAATAAAATAAGTTTGTTCAATAATCGCTTGCCTTTTTGATTATATTTTCACCTTTAAGTTGATTTTGAGCAGTCATAAACATAT
>JAUMHP010000080.1:3148616-3184179 GCA_032361065.1 Enteromius trimaculatus | reverse complement strand
TTTTAATGTTTTAAAACTTTGCAAATCTTTTGCTTATCAAGCATTCATTTATTTGATTAAAAACAAAATTTAAACAATGGTTTTATGTTGTAATATCAGTATGTAATAAGAATATACATATATATGTAAAAAGGGGTGTGGCCATTTGTAAATTGTATGGGTATACCTTCCGGTCTCATCTACATCCAGCTATTTTTAGCTGTACAAATCAATTTGTTTTGCTGCTTCATATTGAAAATTGTTGTGTCTTATCATATTATTTTTATGTATTGCTTTAATGTATTTGCAGTCTTTAAAATTACATAAAACAAACACATAAACAGGTAGTATTAAAGTTTATTGTGCTTTTGCATAAAAGATCTGAGCTGAGTTTTATGAGTGAAAATTATATTTGCCAATAAAGTATAACTTGTGAGAAAATACTTTGATGTTTACAGTAACTGTAACATAACTGTAATTTTTAACTATGACATGTTGAAATTTAACATTGCTTAGAAAACACAAAATATACACCATACATTTTATACAACATTGACATGTCAATATTTTGAAGTTAATTCAAGCTAAGCTCTTCAGTCAGCACCCTCTAATAAGGTCAGTGATGAACTATGTGATTTTTAAAAAAAAAAAGTTTGTAGTATTGTATTGTGAAATATTATATACAGATTTTCTCATAAGTGTGAAGGTCATACTCATACTGTCATAGTCGTATTTTGCCACCAAAACACACACCACACACACACACACACACACAATACGATAAATGGACCTGCTTTGTCTCATCTAATAATTCCCAAGACCTCTAAAAGACCTCAAACTTTGCTTAAAAACTTGTTAAAACACATTATATAGCATGCCTTCTGTCATCTGATTGATGGGCGAAAAGTTTTTTTAGTATCATTGTACAACAAGCAGCATCCTTAATCTTAACTTTTACATTGTTAGTAATGTTTCAAGATGAACACTTCCTGGACTGAACCAAAATAGGTTTACTTGATAATCCAGACGTAATTTTTAAGAAAAATCCCGTGTCATTTATGATCCGTCAGGCTTTTCAGGAATGTTTATTGTACATCTCTCAGTTATCATTGCAGTGCATGCGTTACCCTCCACAGTAAAAACAAAAAATCATCTTACACATCAAGACATATTATTTGGAGATAGGTATAGAGTAACAACAGATTTGTACGCTTTACTTTTTCAAAGATCTCATTTATTTACATTACGAGCAGCCACATTTTAACCTTAATTTCTGACTATACAAATTTCAGCAACTGCACAACATTTGATGTTTTTGCTCTGTTAGGTCTAATGTGTTTAATGTGTGCATGCACTCTAAAACCGGATGTATCAAGTAGGATTAGATCTTTCCGACTATCATCTCACATATTACTTCACTTTACAGTAGGTCTGCTCTTTCTCTGTTTGCAGTGTCTTTGTAAAAGCTTGTGGCGCCCTCTAGTGGTCACGCGACATTATAGACGTGAGCATTTCAGCGACATTGTTGGATATTGTGCGCCTCATAAAAATGCGTGTAAATAGTATGCCTAATAAAAACAAAAACTCATGGTATTGAAAGCCATGAATGATTTTAGTGTGTACATACATGATCTACCACACGATCCTAATCCTACACATTGCGTAAACGCCAAAGTAGCTATATTTGTGCGGATTAATAGTTTTTTTTATTTGTTATTTGGTGTATATTTAAAAGAACTTTATGAGATTGGGTTGACATTTGTGTAGCATATAACTCCAAACTACTCAGAATTGTAGCTATCATACAGTGTAATTATGATTGTCATGTGCCAGTGTTGGAGGGAAGTGTTGTTTGATGGCCAGTATTCGGTTCTCCAGGCTGGGATCTCAGTGAGGAACTTGAGAAGCCTCCTTGTCCTTTCCAGCACAGTACATAGCGTCTCCAGATTTCCAGGTAAGCCTCCCTGATTTTTGCAATACGGAGGGCGTAGACCACAGGGTTCACCGCTGAGTTGGCATGAGAAAGGAGTATCCCTGCATAAAAAGCGATCTGGGGGACTCCTTGAGGACCCGTTGAAAGCAATACACAATTCATGAGATGCAGAGGCATCCAACATGCTGCGAACAGCAGGAGAACCAGAGCCAGAGAACATGCCAGCCTCTTCTCCTTGATTAGAAAAGCTCTTAGTTTAGATTCAGCGGCTGTTGAAGTCTGGTCTTCCCTCCGGAGGCGTTTGCGCAGACTGTAGAAGACCAGAGCGTAAAGAAGAGTCATGGCTGCTAACGGGAGTAGGATGCAGCCCAGGTAGTTGAAATAGACCATATAGGGCAGTGAGATGACAGCTAAGAAGGTGCAGTTGATATGGGAAGAGTTAAGGAGCAAGGGGGACTGGGAATCGGCGTTATGCCAACCAAAGAGAGGGGTGAAACCCAGCAGACAAGATATCAACCAACACAGGACCACTGCAATCCAGGAACGCTGCTCAGTGGCAATCTCTTTATACCTGCAATCACAGAGCATGTTGACTGGTCGTTAATCGTACCGCTGGACACACAAATTTCAAAGTAGGCCTAAGAGTTTTAAAAAGAGCACTTAATATGAAAATATTACACTTACTGTACAGTAAGTACAGTAAACTGAATGTTTTCAGCCACAGTATTTATACAGTGGTTTAAAGGGTTAGTTCACCCAAAAATTATGTCATCTGTTGTTCCAAAACCATAAGACCATTGATCATCTTCAGAACACAAATTAAGATATTTTTGTTGAAATCAGAGTCATCTGACCCTCCATAGACAGCAACTGAAATGATCCTGATCCAGAAACGTCGTAAAAACACAGGTATAACAACAAAAATGTTTTTTGCGCAACATAACATAATTTACTCTTCTCTCGTGACTTACGTCTTTCACCATGCTCAATGCATCACATACCCAAGCTTTAGTGTACATGTGGGTGAAAGCGTTAAGTAACTTATGTTGTTTTTATTTTCTTTGTGCAAAAAAAGGAAGGTGAGTAATTACAGAATTTTCATTTCAATTCTATTGTCTTTTATATACAGTACTTGTACAGTGTACTGCTAAATGAATTGATAAGCTTTTGATAAACTAAAATATACTTTGATGCATTCCTATTGAAGTTATGTATTGAAATATATTTATAATTTCACATTAGTAACCCTGGACCATAAAACACAAGTCGCTGGGTATATTTTGTAACCCAAAAATGCATTGTATGGGTCAAAATGATCAATTATTCTTTTATACCAAAAATCATTAGGCTATTCCGTATAGCTCATGTTCATGATATAATATATTTAACTGTAAATATATTAAAAAATGTAATAAGTAATATACATTAATTTGGACAACTTTAAAAGTTCAATTAAATTTTTTTTCACATGGTTAAACATTCTGATGTGGTAGTAAGCTACAAAAAATATTTTTAAATAAATTAATAATGATTGTTCAAATGGTTTTAAATCATGACATTTGACGTTTCTCTATATTAATACCTGGGCTGTGTTTCCCAAAAGCTCCTCCTTTTGGTGGATGGAAGCTTATGATGATTTTGGGAAATGCACCCAGGCGCCTGTTCCATAAAACAAGTTTACCAAATAAGCCAGGCTTTCGGCAGATAGTCCGATTTATTTTAAACCAAATGAACTGGCAATAAGTCAGACTAACTGAAACAAACCTGGCTTATTTGGTAAACTTGTTTTATGGAACAGGCTCCAGGCCTGCTACCTGATTCTTTGTTTTGATTTTGTCAGTTATTATGTGTTTCTCATTGAGCTCTGGACGTGGGAAAAGCATCTGTTACACGTCAGTTGGGAATACAGTCAACAAGTGACATATTGTTTAGATAAATGCAGTAAGTGTGAGAAAACTATTTATGGAGCCTAAAGTAAAAACAGGACATGAACCCAAAAAAATTGAGAAATGAAACTAAAAAAAATACATTCTTCTATTATGCCAAAAATCATTAGGATATTTAGTAAAGATCATGTTTCATGAAGATATAATTTGATAATTTCCTACTATAAACATCAAAACGTGCTGGCTAAAACAATTTTCATTCAAAAATTGCAAGTAAATTGCTAGCAAATGACTCAAAAGTCTTCTGATTAAACAATAATATTCATGGTCACATCTGCAACCTATTTCATCAACTAATGTAAATGTAAATTGTAAAACTAATTACAGAAGCGGCAAGCAATGAAAAAAAACTGTTTTTACAAAAAAAAAAAAATCCTCAATTTAATAATTTTTTTTTAATTTCATAAGCTTACCTGAGAGGTATTGAGACCCTCAGGAATCGGTCCACAGCAATAGCCAGGAGGGACAGCACAGACGCTTGGGTCAGCACCAGCACCACACAGCTGACCGCCAGACAGGCCTGGAACGGGATCTCCAGCCAGCCGTCCACCAGCACAGCCAGGGGCACTGCCACCGCCCCCACCAGGAAATCAGCCACGGCCAGAGACGCCACGAAACAGAAGGTAGGCTGACGGAAGGTCCGCCTCAAACACACGGCCCATACCACCAGCACGTTCCCCAGGCAGCACGCCATAGAGATGACCAGTTCCAGAGAGGTGTAGATCAGCCAGGCCATGAGGACAAACCAACACCAGCAAACAGAGCACAGTCTCAGTCGAGTATGAAGAAGCCTATGACCATCTGGTCTGCACTCCTCCACACTAACACACACACACACACACCCCTGATTTTCAGTGTGCATCTCTGGGGATCTCATCTCCACTCATAAGTCTTCTGAATAGACAATATTATTCACAGTCACATCTGTATTTCATCAACTAATTCCATTTGCAGGCGGACAGAATAATGATGTTAAGTTCCAAGTCACAAATTATGGAAATATTGCCGCTCATGTTAGTTCTAGCACACGTACAACCTCACAGGTGCTTGAGCGCCGTCCTCACCTGCTACAATACAACAGTACTGCCAATTGTACTACTCATTTTTTCTTTGAAATGGAGTATATTCTGCACTGTGCAACAATAATTATTTCATAGCATAGTACATTGTTGTCACATGACCTCATCACATGCATGTTTAATTATCCATACTATACATACATACATACGGTGGCAGAAAAAAAAGTAAACAAAAGACAAAACGTCTACCATCTGTAAGTTCTCATCTACTGAAAGTGTCGGATTTGGAGTATGTATATAAACTACCTCTTGAAGCTCATGGAGAGAATGCCAAGATTGTGCAAAGCAGTAATCAGAGCAAAGGGTGGCTATTTTGAGGAAACTAGAATATAAAAGATGTTTTCAGTTATTTCACCAAGTAGCAAATGGGCAATAATTGACTTGTAGAAAGAGAGGCACATGCAAAACATCTCTCTCTTGGTCTATCTCAGCAGGTGTCTCATCACGCAGATGAGGATGGTTATTTGCTATTATCAGGACATCTCTTCCTCCATCTGCTGGTCAGTGATCATAAATGCATCATGTTTATTTTAAGACAATAGGGGGCAGTGTTGTGTTTGTGTATTCATAAGCCAAAGGCAAATAAATACATTTAAATAATTAATTTACAGTTTTTTTTTGTTGTTGTTTTGCTTATATTCATCTGTTAATGTTGATAATTTCCAAAATGATGAAACAGGCATTAAACATAAAAACAAAATTATAATCAACACGATCAAAAAATAACATGAAAATTGTCCCTTTAAAAAAAAGTATTTATGAAGTTAGAGCACTGCAGAGCTGTTCATAATGCAGTAGGTAGTTGGTGTCTATTTAGTGAACAATAACAAACCTGTTTTTTTCTATTGTTCTAAAATTCAAATCAAACATAAACCATCACAAAAATTAAATCTTAAAGAAAACGGATGTATTTGAACTGGAAACGTATTGGAAAATATTTTGTGTTCGGTTTCAACAGCAAGGCGCTGACGTATGATACAAACACCACCTTTCTCTTTTCTTCAATCATTAACAGTTCTGTTGTAGTGGCGGTTTTCCAGAGTACACATGCTTTGCATATTTGACCTTATATGTGTGAATATGTACTCGGTGGGCTTGTGGTAAACTGCCATCGGATGGAGACCAGGGCTTTGTCAGTGATGTTGTGGTATGTGTGAGCTCGTGGTAATGAGGTTTATCAGTATGAGAATTCAGCAGGCTGTTTAAAACACAGATGCAAAACCAAACCCCTTAGTTTACATGTGGCTGCATGGTCAACAACGTTACAGAATTCAAATTCCTGGGAGTTTTGTTGATGCCACTGAAATGTTAGCATTATTTACAACAGCATGTTGTTGGGCTATACAGTATTGTTTTATTATCATATTCTGTAAATTTCCCTTTTAAATACTTTTGTTGCACAAGATGGTAATTACTCGTTACCACAGTATTAATCGAACATTACAATATAGCAATGCATATGTCCTACCAGTCAAAAGTCACCAAGCCTGCATTATTTTGTAAAAAAAAACTGCTTTCTATTTGAATATATTATGCATGTAATTGATTTCTGTAATCATGAAACCTTTCTTTATTATTTTTAATATTATGTAAAACAGTTTAGTACATTTTTCAGTATTCTTTAAGGAATAGAAAGATAAAAAAAATCTGCATTTATCTTAAATAAAAAGGTTTTAATACATTATACACTATACCATTCAAAGGCTTAGAGTCAGTATAATTATTATTTATAAAATATATTATGTTAATATTAATATAATTACTATAATATTATAATAAATGTTTATTTGAGCAGTGACTCAGAATGGTTTCTGAAGGATCATGTGACATGAGTAAAGATGCTAAAAATGTAGCTTTAAAAATCACAATAAAATCCATTTTAAAATGTATTAAAAAGAAAACAGTTATTCTTTTTAAATAGGTAAAATATTTCAGAATTTTACTGTTTTGCTGTAGGCCTACTTTGGATTAAATAAATGCAGAAGAGACTTCTTATATATTTATATACACTACCAGACAAAAGAATGTGTATAATCTATGCCCCTGGTCATTCATCAAGTCCTGTAGCAGATGATTTTTCCAAGACATGATCCTGGATCAACATTACTGTCTATCTCTAATCTCTACCCTTAAACCTAATCCTACCCAAAATGTATTCCTAAAACCAGTGGGAAATGATAGCTTATTAACCAAGGTGTAGAAGCAACTGTTTGGCAGGGTACAAATACAACAGGCACATCAGATGTCAACATTTTAATGTTACAAAGCCATTGAATTGAGCACAAAAATGGGCAAATATTTTATCGCAATAATATCAAGCAAAACGGATTCATAACTACATATAACGTAGTGTAATGGTTAACAATCCTCAGATTTATATAATTCAAAAGTCACTTCTTAGAATCTCATGTTATTCCATGTTATTGTACATACAATTCCATTGAGCCTCAATTAAGCCAAATAATATTAGAAAATCAGTGTTTTATGCCCACATTACATTATGAACATTAAAAAGGCAAAACCATTTTCTGTAAAATACTCAGTATTTGTACACTTTCCCAGTTAGGAGAAATTCTTGTTGGACGAGCCACATTAACTACCCATGAATCTTTACAAGTTGCTCTGAAGGCCTCTCAGTGTTCTCTCGGTAAATTGATAGGTGAGTTTACGCTTCACTTTGCAGATCTCTCCCGTTCGCGAATAGTTTCGTAGGGCACGGGCCATTTTCTGGTAGGTCATGGTTTTCCGGTTGCCCTTGCGTCTGCCCCACATCTCAGCCAGCTTTTCCTTGTTCTGGGATGAGAACTGGAACGTTCCATTAGCAGACTGAACCCACCAAATGCAGCTCCGCATGTCTGGTGTCTGCAGCATCTCGTACAAGAACTGAAACAGACGCTCTTTCCTTTTACCTGAGAAAAACGACATTGCAAATGTCAAACGTTAATTTTAGTGACAACTGAATATTTGCCATCTATACATTGATCTCTGCACAATGAATGCAGCCTGTTATCAAAACCAATTATGGCCTTTTAAATGTCAGATTAAAAAATAGCATATATAGTGACATCCAGTGTCCAACAAATTCCATGAATATTGTTTAATCAACTGAACCAAATCCTTTGTGAATCACTTGACTAAGGGAATAAAACTGCAAGTTGGGTGATATGTTGGAAAAATAAGCGTAAAAATTCGGTAACACTTCAGAATAGGGGGTCAGAATAATGCATTAGTTAATCATTAATTAATGGTTAATTTGGTCACATTTAAGCATTAGTTGAGCAAAAACACACTAGTAATTAATTTAATTACTAGTGTGTTTTTGCTCAACTAATGCTTAATTGTGAACAAATTAAGCATAAATTAATGCTTAACTAATGCATTATTCTGACCCCCTATTCTGAAGTGTTACCCAAAATTCAATACTAAATAAATCTACCCACTAAATCTGAAATAATGATATTCTGTGCCTAGATGCATAACTAGTTTTACAAGTTATTAATATATTTTTTTGTTTCTGTTCTCTTTTTTATAAAAAGGTAGATTGGTCTAATTTAAATCTGTAATGTAGTACTGATTACCTCTCGACCAGTTTTAAGACTAGTCAAAGCAGTTGATCTCGCTGTGTGTTTTTGTCTATTTTAATTGAACTGGTGTTGTTTTGGACCCCATCGACTTTCAATGAATTAACAAAAGCAGTCCAAACATTTTCCTTTTTTGTGTGCTCCCCAACAGATAGAAAGTCACACTGGTTTGAAATGACATGAAGCTGAGTAAATGATGACATCTATTTACAGATTCACTTATATGACTTTCCCAAAGCCAAAAAGTAGCAGGTGGAATAATACAGTGTCGTACCTGAAAGCGGTGCTAGACTCAGGGAGTCATACACAATCTGACCCTTCATGTCAGAGGTCGGAGATGGTGGGAATTCTTGGCAACCAGAACTTGTGGACAGTGAATCTGAATCACTATACTGGTTTCTGTCATACTGGAAGTGTCCCTAAAGCGTAGATAGATTGACTAATATTAATAACAACCATGAACACATCATTATTTGCTCATGAGACTGCATGCTGGTATATCACAGCATTCACTGTATAGACCTACCCACTCATTGTGACTGGACTCACAGAGCCATGTCTGCTGCTGCTGCTGATGAGGCTGTTGTTCATGCGCATCATCTGTTACAGCTATTCCACCATAATGCCATTCATATGTATAATGTCCAGGCCAGCTGTTCTCTATAGAAACACATCACTCATTATTTCCACATATGCTGCTCACTAGAATCAACAGCAGGCTTTAAAAAGATATTCATGGTTTTACTATTATTGTTTCTGATGGTAAAACACATTCTACTACTGTATGCACAGCAGTTCAATTAAACAGTCTAAAAAAAAATCTTATTTTTTTATTTGTTTGAGCATCTGACCAGCTTCCCATAGCAACAGCTCAACCAATAGAGTGAGTTTGGGGGCGGGGCGATCAGTTCGACTCACTAATGGCAGTTGTGGGGAAGGTAAACCACTTTAAACAATGTGACTGTGTTCGAACAAATTTTTGTAGATTACACATTGTCACAAGTGAGTACTTTTTAGTACTAAATTACAGTTTCTCCTAACTAAACTAAACTTTTATCACCCATGGATTTCACTCAAATAAAGACGCTTTGTCAAAGAGGAAATTACCGACCTTACAAAACCGAAAATGCACTTCTATTCAATGAAAAAAATAGAGAAGTGACCCTTCCCTCAGTGGTGTCTTGCATGTTTTAGTTCTAGTGCTCACCTGCCATACCGTGCTCCTCTTGATTTCTCCTCTGCACACCTGGTGCTGACATCACCTCCACCGAGTGCTCCTGCAGGTACTCCTCTATCATGTCGAGGTCCAGGTTTCCAGACGACGGCTCTCTAGGGCCCAGATCGTGGAAGTATTGTATCTGTAAGTAAGTGAATGCATGTTAGCAAACACTGAATCAGATGCAGTTTATACATTGCACAATGTACACAAGCATTTCCTTTCCTTCTACTAGATTCATTGGAATCTAAATATTATATATTACTTAAAAAATGATTATGTTATGACCCATGGATAACAGCTGTTTAACAGGAAGGAAATTGCAACAATAGTACATTCTTCCTGCCCTCAGTAAAATTTGTTTTTTATTTGCACCAACAGAAATATTTGCATTGTGGTGATATTTGACCTCTGTTTTGACATTATGGTGTACACTGCATATACACTTTGCACAGTATTTTGAAGAAACAATGTCTGAACGTCAAAATGTCATTAAGTACCATTTATTTTATTTTAACACGAGCATACGTTTCGTTCAAAACAGGAGTCACTTTTTTTGTACCACTTTACATTAATGCCAAAACTTTACAAGGAAACCTGCATATTTCTTGATCAAATATGATATGGACATTACGACTATTCCATCTGCTTATTAAGGTAATATAATTTCCAGTACACTTAGGATAAATGAACAATTGAGAATCTACTAATATGATTGGCAAAGAGTATGATATACAATATATTTACTTGCTTGAAGTTTAAATTTATCACAAAGCTGTTTATATATATATATATATATATATATATATAATAGATCATCTGTCAACCTGTCATGCATTTTTCCCAATGCTTTTCTAACTATTTCTCCTGTAGTCAAAATAAATATCTAAATAAATAAACAATACTCACGTTTTCAAGAGTTGCCAACATCTGAAAACAGAAAAAAGTGAAATAAGTGACACTTGCATGACTGAACGGAATGCTGTTAGAATGCGGTTTGATCACACTGACATCTTCCGAAACATTTATACAGCTCAAGCAATGAAACTGAAAGAGTTAAGAGAAACTCTGCTCCTGTAAAATACTGTACAAAACAACAACAAAAAACAGAAGTCTGAATGATATTATGGATGTTTAGTTACCTCAGTGCACTTCCAATGAAAAAGACGACTATCACGGCAGAAAATATGGGAAAAGACTGTGACTGGGAGAGAGGGTGGAGCCGTACATCACCTGTAAAGTGCACCTGTTGTGTGATCTGATGCTTTTATACTCTGTCTCCAACTGTCTCTCTCACCGCTTTTGCCCGCCTCTTCCAGGAATACTCATAACGTAGAGCCAACCTTCCATCAACCAAATGCAAATCTCTATTAATCAAACATTCATCTGGGTTTAACGGTATGGGCGAGTCTGATGATCACTCCCCTTTGCTCTGTCTGTGTCAGAGCCTTCTGGGCATGTGGTCTGCTCTGTGACTTCTTGTCCTATGAACTGGGATTTTACTCATAACTGCCACAGCAGTAATTGAGGCTTTCTTTCTTTCTTTCTTTCTGTCTGTCTGTCTGTCTGTCTGTCTGTCTGTCTGTCTATCTATCTATCTATCTATCTATCTATCTATCTATCTATCTATCTATCTGCTACATAGTCCATAGATTACAACAGTAAAATGTTTGACTTGAATTTACTTTAATTATAGATTTTTTCAAATAGTATACATACTGTATTATATATAGTGCGTGTGCTTATGACACAATGTGAGTCCACTATTAGATCCTGATCTGATTCCCCTTCTCTCTCTCTATGTATACTTTATATACTTATATAATATCCTTTTGGCTGAAAGATAATGTTCTTTGGCAGCAAGTATTACATATTTTACGACATACAGGATGTACCTGATAAAACACGAAAAACTGCATGCTGAGCACATGAGGCAGTCAGATTGTGGAGTAACACTTTAGTGACATAAATTGTGTTACTGCATTGGTTAGAAACGGGGAAGTACCTATCCAAAACATAGCATAGCAGGAATGTACACCTTAGAGGAACACAGAAGAAGATTGGAAAGTGAAATGAGGAACAGCTTTAGGCCTGATGCAAACTCACACTTACAAACCACGTTCTGGTAAACCCTGGTTTTCTTTAATCAGACACATCCCCCACTGATCTGCCTTGAGTCCCTAACTACGGTTTCCAAAAGTGATTCCATCAGCTATAAAAATATTCTTGGCCACCAAACCCTTTGTAAACAGCATTGTCAGGCTGTATGATTTAAAAACATGTCTTAGTGTAGAAGATAAATTAAAAAGCCTGTAAAACTTGACAGTCAATTGTTGGTTCAACCTTTAATTTAGCAATGAGGTAATAAATGTCAAAAAGAAAACAATTTCAAGGCCACAGTGAATTTAAAGTCCAGGAATAACCGAAGGACTACAATAATATGAGATTTATTGCAAACAGAAGTCAATAACACAGCAGAAAATAATCATGTAGATATATTACACTGAACAAAAAAATGGTAGCATTATGGTTTTAAATTAAATATTAACAATTGTTTCAATTCATTCATTTATAACGACATTTCTATGAAATGCAGATTTTTACAGTGTTTAAAATCTCTTTTATACATATTCATTTAGATATATTAAAATCCCTATCATAGGTCCTGAAAGTTACAAATATTAACATAACTATATCACGTTAATTTTAATATCTGATCACCATATCACATTTCACAAGTTGGATCTATTTAGGGACTAAAACTGTTCTTCGGCTTTTGACTTATTATTGTATGGACAAAACAAAGAAAATACCTTCTCAGAAAAAAGAAAATGATGTGAAAGATGATTACACAGTTGGTGTAAACAAATTAACAAGTAAGCACTTCTTTTACAAAGGTAAAAAAAAAGTTGTATAGTGTGGATTGTGAAAATGAGGAAGCGTGCCTAGTCATATGACGTATATTGTACACAAAGCTGTCACTGGGATGGTCAAAAGCTAAATGTTTGTACCTAAAGAGTCCATTTTGGTACCTTAAAGGTACATATTAAAGTGTATGTATGTATTTGAACCTAAAAGTGCCTAAAAAAAAGGTACTGCACCAGTGACAGCTTTTGTACCTTTATTTCAGAGAGTGTACCGATATGATTTTATCAGTATTGTGTCTGTTTCACTTTTACACTGTCGCTTAAGATTTGTTATTTTTAACATTTTCATATCGCAAGTCCTAAAAAAATGTATTGAGAACAGCATTTTTACCAAACTTATGCTGACTGAGCATGATGTGGCTGCATCAGTGAATGGAGAAATTTCACTAAATAAAATGATCTTGCAAAAAGAATAGAAAACGTATGTCTCTTCCTACCTGGTCTCATGGCATAAACGTACCTAGGCACATATCACTACAGTTTCCAAAAGAAATGACATTTTCACACAAATTTACAGGAGTTTTGATTAATAAAGTGTCATTTTCGCACAATTACTGGAATTCGCACATGATAGAATATCAATATGTACCTATATCAACATAATAAAAAGTACCAGGGTTCACGTACTGAACCTGTGTCTAAGCACCACTCAGTGGACATTTCTCTTTGAAACTGTGGCAAAACCAAGCGGCAACCTCCCACTCTCTAATCGTGAAGCCAACATGGAAGTGACTAAAAAAGGGACTGGCCGCAAAAGGGCGTCAAACCCATAGACTCCCCATGTTAACTTTACAGCAGAAAAAATATCAACCAGCTAGCTCCTGCCTCTTTGCCCATTTTTGATAATCCGAGAGAAATTTCTGGAAAACACTGTTTTCAAATGTATTCAGAAAAAACAATAGATCATCATGTGACCAGGTATACGTCTAAACAAAACATATTTCCCATGTTTACTGGCTTCAGTCAGGTAACTTTAGTGAGGTAAAAGTTCAACACAACCTCATTCTAACTGGCATCTGCGAATATGCCAACAGATTTTCCGTGCTGGTTTTTATGAAATCACAGACGATACAATGACAAGGTCTTGAACTGTTATTCATGAGAAGTGATTAGTAATGAAATCGCAGGCTTCAGCGACAGCTGGGAAAATACATCTGGCTCTCTGGCTTTACCTTGTCAGATAAAGTCCACCATCTGGAATATGGTGGTTTTTATGAACTGACTCACCACTCAGTTCAGCCTAATCTCCCCTGGGTTATCAAACTGTCCCAAGCGAGTGTTTAATCTGCAAACAGGCATCTGAAATCCCTTTACAACACTTGTCCTGTGAGAATCCCACAACAATTCGCTCATTTGTGGGCATATTTGTTTTGAATCAGTTTTTGTGTACAGGACAAAGGCAGAGCCCGCGTAATATCTGTCTGAATGTGAACCCCAAATAGGAATTTACTGTGTGAATTTCCAGATTGTTTCATTATTGTTATCTGAAGTGATGCCGACTTGAAGACTGATACAGTAGATGCCATCAGAAGCATAGCCTCTGGTTATAAGCAATGCTCGGATTGCATCACTTGCGCATAAATGTTTGCCAAGTTTTGTCTTTGTTTTGACTCTTAGTAACCGCTGAGGTGTAAAACTGGATTTTTGGAATGTCAATGTATTGAATTGGACATTACAAACAGACGCCTTTTTAACCCCTTCTTCAAGACGAACCAAGAAAAATGAGACGTAAACAATAATACTAACAATGACGCAACTGGTTCTGCAAGGGAGAGTTGTAAACCAGAAGAGCTCGTTTGGAAAACCCCTGGCTCAGAGAATATCTGGCAGTTGTGTCTTCTTGCACCTGCTGCTGATTAGTGATGTTAAAAGAAAAAGCGAAAAAAAGAAGAAGAGAGAGATAGCTGCAGGTGTAGTTTTCAGAGTCACGAGAGAGCAGATTCTTATCATATTAATATTTTATTTTACTTTATTTGTACTACATGCATAATTAAACAGAGCAAATGGGACAGGCTTCATATTGATAATAGTTAACAACAAGGAGGGTCCCATCCCATGTAAACAGCTAATGTTCTCCAAACTTCTGTAAAAGTTCTCTCAGATTAATAAACCACATTAATAGAATATTTATTGTGAAGGTTAATATAGTTAAAAATAACACAAAAACATTATACATACATCATTTTATAATTTTTTTTAAATAAAATTTTTTTTGGTTCTCATTAATCTGTACCCTGTGTGGAATTACTCTCCTACTACAAATGTATAAAAATAAAAATAAATAAACTAAAATAAAATTTCTGCAAGTATTCAGACCCTTTACTCAGCACTAGCTGAAGCACCTTTGGAAGCAATTACAGGTAAGGGGGCATCTGCGCACATGAATTGGGGGAATTTCTGACATTTTCGACAAGGTATAAGTCAGGGCTCTGGCTGAGCCACTCTAAGGACATTTACAGAATTGTCATGAACCCACTCCGGTGTTGCCTTAGCAGTGTTCTTAGGGTCATTGTCATGTGAACCTTCAGCCCAGTCTGAGGTCCTGAGTGCTGTGGACCAGGTTTTCTTTGAGGATATCTCTGTACTTTCCCTCAACCCTGACCACTCTTCCTATTTCTGCCACTGAAAGAAAGGCCCACAGCATGAGGCTGCTACCAGCACACCTTACTGTTAGGACGGTACTCTGGACGGTAGATGATAAGTATACTGTAAAAACTACAGGTTCCTGGAGGCTCCTGGGGTTCTTCACTTTGCCAGGCCGGCGGAACCATCTGTGGAACCTCTAGGTACCCTTTCAAAGGGGCGGTTCTCTGGGGAGCTTTAACGGTTCGAGGCACCATTTTTCTCATTTCAGTTCTTTAATATTTGCCCCCCTCTCACCGCCACCCACCTGTTTTTGTTCATACTTTTGATTTACATTACATTTTTTATTATTTAATGAACTGAAGACTAAAACAAATACACATCAAACTTTGTCTATTGATAAACAATTTCCACACAAATTTCAAATAAATAATCACCTTAAATAGTCAATACTGTACATCACAGTCTACATCATGCAAAACACACCAGTGTTAATAATTTTATACAAATTTAATTACAAATTGAATGTATATTGCAGTCATTGATAACATTCTTGTTCTAAATGGAGGTCACAGATCATGGAAACTCACACAGGCCATTTTGAAAAATTGATAAACCTCAAGACATCTGTATGTAACTTAATCATCTTCTCCTGAATACCCAACAGATCAACACAGTCTCACATTTCAACTCGTCACATTTTGACGCTTGGTCAAAACAGTTTTACGCCGTTTTTCGATGCTCAATGTATCCCTTTTCAGACACATTTTGACGTGAGGGGTCCTCCGTTGTTTTAAATAGGAAACCTTTAGCGTCAATATGCCAGCACAATATATATATATTTTTTTATCGTCATAATTAAAAGATGTATTGGGTAAAATACATTTGAAAACAGTCAAAACAGTTGAAAGATATTAATATTCCAGCGATTAAGCAAAAATTTTTTTTAGTGAATTTAACCTTGTGTTTTATTCTCTTCTTCACATAAACACGTTGTATGGCTTCAGAAGACTTGGAATGTGACACAACTTGTTTGTAATGTATTTATACTGCTTGCTTATGATTAGTTTGTGCAACAAATACCTGTACAGTAACTGCATTTGCCTGTGTGTGTGTTTATATTGTTCAGAGGTGGGTAGGTTTAGGGTAGGGGTGGGGTTTGGTGCTCTAATAAAACTAAAATATATATATATATATATATATATAATAAATTTATATATGCATGCAAACCATTACATTACAAACAACAGTCGAAAAGTGCCTTAAAAAGGGGTACCTTGAGTGCAAAACTGTTTTGACCAAGCGTCAAAATGTGACGAGCTGGAGTGAGATTGTGTTGAACAGATAAACAGAAAAATAGTGCAAAATATGTTTTGCTTTTTTTTTTTAAATTGATCTTGAATATTCTTGAATGAATATCTTAAATTGATTGAATATTCTACTGTACTTTAAGCTGTAAGCTCTAATAAATCAAAATTTAAACAAACAAAACAAACTCACTTTCACTTTCTGTTTTTCACTTTTTTTTATGACACGCTACTTTTTTTTAGATTAGTTTAGTCAAGTAATTGACCATTTAGACGGGTTTCTGATGTTTCTCCACAATTGTTCACTTATTTACACACCTTCAAAAGATGGGGTAAGTACAGAGAAATCACTTTATAATGAGCCAGCAACAGACATCAGCAGTTCCAGTGGTTTACTACAGAACACACATCTTCATTATTTATTTCAGTGTAACTGTGTATAAGACTGGATTTATATATAATTTTGAAATAACGTTAGGCCTCACTGAAACCTTTTAGATATTTCAAGGTAAAAAAATAAATAAATAAATAAATACATTAGTGCTGCTCAGTGAAAGTAAAAAAAAAAAACTCAAGTATGCATACATTCTAAGTTGAGAAAAGGATAAAAACAGGCTAAATACATGTAACATGGATGGGTAACGTTTTAACAAACAAACAGTTCAATGACAAATAGTTCATGAGTTACAATCACTAAAAGTAAACATAATAAGCAAAGCTAACCAAAAAAGCTGACTTGTGATTTGGTGGTCTCCATTTTGTCCCACTAAGTTAACACATTAGCTACTAACATAGTTAGTATCGTGGCTATTAGGGGTTATGGTAATTTCTTAAAAAAAAAACTTTTAAATATAAAAACATACAGATAAGTGGGTCAGTATATTAATTTGTGTACAAATTGTAAATCTGTAGATTTAATTTACTGACCTTTTGCTAGACAGCCCTGCGCTGTTATTGTTTCTTTGAGGAGAGGAAACATTAATGTTACTTTGTATTTGAAATCGCTCTTGCAACGTGTGCGCAAGCAACCAGACAACAAGTTCATGCCAGTACTACTTCTTTCGTTGCATCCTGTGTGCATATTGCCACCTGCTTTTAATCACGATTTAATTATACTCAATTTCTTTCTTGTTACACTTGTATTGATTGTTATAATTGGTGTATTTTTAATGAAATCGACATGTTGAACCATATTTAGCTATGAAATTATTCAATATTTTGAATGTTTGCTTTAAAGTTTTAAAGAAAACAATATCTACCTTCAAAAATGTAACATTTATTTCTAAACAATATATCAATCAATCAATCAATCACTTTTATTTATATATTTAATACACACTTTTATTTATATAGCGCTTCGTCCTTCTGTGGGTTTCTCCTATCTGCATATACTGTATGCTAATGGAGCTCAACTAAAGTGCCCATCACGTCGATCACCAGTCTAGACAAGGCCCTTCTAAATAAATTGCTCAGTTTGGCTGGGCGACTAGTTCTTGGAAAAATCCTGTTTGTGCCAAACTTCTTCCATTTGGGAATTATGAAAGCCAATGTGCTTGAGGGAACCTTCAGTGCAGTAGAAATATTTAAAACAAGGTTCTTCCCTAGATCTGTGCCTCAATACAGACCTGTCTGCAGGCAGTTCCTCTGATATGCATTGTCAGCTGTGGGGCCTTTAATAGAGAGGTGTGTGCCTTTTTAAATAATGTCTAATCAGTTAGACATAGACAATTTACTACAGGTGGACTCCAATCAAGTTGTGGAAACATCTCAGAAATGATCAAGAGAAATGGGAGGAACCTGACCTAAATTTTGTTGCATACTGAATACTTATATAAATGTGATATTTTTTTTTTTTTAGTTTAATTCATTTACATTTCTGTTTTCATTTTGTCATCATAAGGTAAGGTGTGAAGGTTAATGAGAAAAAACTAAAACAAAAAACAACAATATCAGGCAGGTACAACGACATTCAACTATGAGTGCATTTACATGGACCTTCTTAATGCGATTATAATGAGATTTTGACAATATTGCGATTAAACTTTACCTCATGTAAATGCAATACTTTGATTATAATAATGCGATTAACATAATAGTCATGTAAACACCTTTAATAGTTTTTGTTTTTTAAAAGCAACGACCAAGCAGTCAGCGGCAGAAAGTGAGCAGATGCCTTTTCAAATCATCATGACTTGCCTAAAATAAAATCAATGTAGCCTACATACTAAAATAATTAAAGCATTAAATTATTTACATAAAGACACCAATAAATACTGTGAGGCAATATGGCAGTAGAAAATTAACCACAATTCTTAGCGAATAATAAGAATATGGAAATAACATGTAAACGGGAGTGAGAAGCTTGCTCTTGACATGTAAACATCATAATGTGATTAAGACCTTACTCTGATTATTGGAAATAATCGCATTATTCGTACACATGTAAACGTAGTCAATGAGTTTTAAGAAAAGCTCCTCTTTGTCTCCCACCACTAGGAAAATCACATGTGACCCAATTTATATAATCTGACTAGTGTGTCGTCATGTTCACAGACGGATAAATGTGTGGTATTTGAGTTCATATTGTGATGCTTAAGTAGCATTGTCCCACCCTTACTTCCTGTGACGCTACATTCTATTTCGCAAGCAAAGTTAGTTTGGCAAAGCTGCCGTTTTAGAGCATTTCTGTTCCTAAAAAAGTGGGAACCAATGAGAAATGAGCTCCCCGCCCACTTATAATGAGTGGTCTGATTGGTTGTAGATTCGTTCAGTAGTATACAGAGGCATCTGAGGGACGCAGGTTAAGCCCGCCTCCCAGAAGGCGGGTAGTAAGGTAACTTGGCCAGACTACGCTCCTACAGAATGAGCTTTTAAGTCGCGGAAGCCAGGCTAATGCTTAAGGTCATTATATGGTGTCCTTGTGTTTTATGAATGAAAACATGGTTAAACATAGGCAAAATGAAACCTACATTTTTTGTAGAGTTTGGCGAAAAAACACTGAGAAAATTGTAAAGTGTGGATATAGTGGAAATGTGTTTTGAGAAATTTAGCCAAATTGATTAGTTTTTAATTAAACAGTTACAAAGCTATGTTCTTCAATTTGCATGCTGTCAGTAAATCACGCACGGAAATTTCCATCTGCTCTGTTTTGGAATTGCACTCTCATGCTAATTTAAATGCCGTTTAGTAAATCTGGTCCCTAATTTAGTATCCCTTAGCATGAGAGTATTTTTAAATATATAAAAATCGTTAACACTTTAGAATAACGTTCCGTTGTAAGTCATTTATAAGTGATTAGTTAATGATGAAATGTTCATCTACAAAATATTCACAAATGATTAATAAGTGATTATTATGTTTAGTTAATTAATTTACAAGTTGTGATGTTGAAAAGCACAAAAAAAAAAAAAAATTATTTAATAAAGTGTGTAAATCCTTTGTCTCATTAGGACAGACAATTGTGTTCTGTGTGTGGGATCTACTGATAATGCAAACTAGTTTTACTCTCAAATGAAGTTCACATGAGGTGCACAGTGCTAAAATACTCCATGTGTTTACCAACTTTACCCAATATATCGTCTGTCCTATGAGACAAAGGGTTTACACACTTTATTAAATAATAAAAAAAAAAAAAAATAGTGCTTTTCAACATATCACAACTTGTAATTGACTTGTAAATTAACTAAAAATAATAATCACTTATTAATCATTTGTGAATGTTTTGTAGATTTCCTCATTAACTAATCACTTATAAATGACTTACAACGGAACGTTATTCTAAAGTGTTACCAAATCTTTATATATCATAATTCCTGGATAAATCATTACTCACTGAATAAATGGACAATAAATCAATCAGTCAGTCAGTCAGCTGATTTAGTTAGGCACAGTTATGTGCTGTTTACTCTTGTTTTAAGTATTTTGAGATGTGTTGTTGTTGTTGTTGGAGAGAGAATTGCTTTCAGAATGCAACTGACCTTGACAGGAATGAGGAAAGTGTTTTCTAAAAATAACTGCTATCTTCTATTAATAGTCAGACTAGTTAGACTTACTGTACAAGCCAGAGAAACACGTCAACTACTGGGGATGGATTAATGATGTAACGTAATGCGGGAGTTATAGTCTTTTAGTTAATGTTTTGTTATGTTTTAGGAAAACACCATTTACTACAGCATTGTTTTTTTTGATTGGTTTAGACTTTTAAATGAGTGTAATTTAAAATAGTTTGAAATAAATTTAATTCAAGTAAATTACTACATTATGAATTATATTATATTATATTATATTGAAATAAGCACATTACATTAATGTCAATTAGATGCATTGTGTAACTGGAAACCACCCAATTTGTAACTGAAATGCAATTACAATTTTAAATCATATTTTTTAGGATTGATATTTTGTTGTATTTTCTTTCTTGTTTTATGCTTTTAACGTTTGAGCATAATGTTTGTTGTTATTGTGTTATTCCTAACATAGCTTTTTGAGTCAGATAAATATCAGTCTGGGTCTTGTTTGTCATAAGTGGTGTCTGTTTGACTGTACTTGTGTACTCCATGCATGCAAATATATCCTTTATCTCTCTGATATACAAACAGGCCTTCATGGATCTGTGCTGTATGTTGTGTACGTCTGAGTATATTAGTGGTTTGGGGGGGGGCGTTTCACGGCTCTTAGCTGCTTGGAAATATTAAACGTAATTGAATCATTGTCAGCTCAGTGCAGGTGTACTTAACAGTTTAGAAAGAAGCCCCAACCGAATTCACACATAGCAAACTATAAGCAAATTAGCTACATACAGACAGAGGTTTGCCGGGAATTTCCCCCAAAGGCCCACAGGCATGATGTTATGGACAGTTTCAAGCACTAAACAAACCCACATTTAGGGGGGCGCACTTTGCATGCATTTATACTGTAGGTTAGCCACAGACTGAATATCAATTAGCAAAACTGTGGACTGGTTTATATGTATCTAAAAAACAAAACAAACAATTATTGATTCATAAACACCACAAACTATTACATATCACAAACTATTATTAAACTAAAATTACTGGCTGTACCTCCATCTCAATCAATCTATAAAACCTACAAATAATACTTTCCCTCCTGGTAAACACGTTAAATAAATTAATTAAAAATAACTGTTATACCTTAATTATATAGAAAACATGGTAAACATGATATACAACACATGTACATTACCATTTGTGAGTTCGGAGTCAGACAAATGCATTTATTTGGTTACATTAACACATCAAATTCATTAACCTACCTATTTCAAATGTAATTTATATATAGGATGGCAAAGCTCATATTTTTAGCATAATAATACAGTCTTTAGTGTCACATGATTCTTCAGAAATCATTCAAATATGGTAAAAAAAAAAATTGGAATATGAATCTTTTTTCAGTATTAATACTGTATTTACTCTCAAAATGTAAAAATAAAAAGTATCATTAATTTGAAAGCAGCTGTAGAGTCAAATGCTGATCAATTATTGCTTATCTAACTACTGTATAACTGCTGATGAATCACAATCTGCACAAATGTTTCACAAATGTCCAGAATAAAGCTGGGAAAACCCTTCTCTTCCAACGCCTAATAAAGCTGAGTGCTATTGATACTTGCAGCATTATGGCACTTGTGCTGATCTGACACTTGAAAGACAATAACTCCACTGTACTGACAAATCACACCTGTCATAAAAGTTGATGATCTGAGACAAACTAAGGCAAATGTGGACATAACCTCAAACACCGACTTTTCCTTACTGCTTGATCGCTGCGAACTAACTTACATGGTAGTGTGTTACATTGCATCCCTTATCCAAAATTGATTTAGGACTAGGAATGTTGGTGATCAAACATGAAGCCCCACGGATCCAGTACAGTTATCCCACGGGACAAAACTTTCCCAGCTCTTATCCAAAGGCAATAAAACTCTCTAGACAAACAAAGCCCATTTTATCTGTAGCTCGGTAGAACATGCATGAATGTAAATCATGTTTTCTCAAGTGAGAAAGATAAGAAAAGACAGAAGGCCTTCCAGCGACTCATGCAGGATGAGCTTGAAACCACACAGATCTGAAAAGACCCACAGTACGAGGAATGAAGAAACACACACACACACACACGCAGGCTTTGTTATGAAACTGAACTGTAGTCCCTCTGGTTATTCATACTCCCATTCTCCATCTGCTGTTACAGCAATCATATGTTCATTATTTGTTAACCTCCAGTAGAAGCGAACCCCTTCTGGGAGTGTGAAGACATATTGGCAGTAATACAGTATTTCCCACGAACTGCTCATAGGTAATTATGTCGTTTCTTTCAGTAACTTTAAAACATGTTTTAAAAACACTTCTCCAGGCTGTTATCTGTGTTTTAACTGATAGATCGTTCACCTCAAAATCAAGCCATTGTCAGGTCCTTCTTTAGCAGCGTATATGTTCTAGTAGTAAGTTGTGACATGTTATGTGTTAAGTAGACGTACTCTTGAGATGAATGGGAATAATAATGGAATTGCACATCTCCGTGGCTGAGACCAACACGTTATCAAGTCCATCACACTACTCTATTTTTTCTGCCACAAGAGGGATCCACAGATAACAAACACTGAATCTGTTTTGCCCTATAATGTGAAAGACACAAATAACACGGCTTCTAACCAGACCTGACAAAGATTGCAAGATGTCCATGAATAATTGACCTTCGTGTTGCTTTTTTCCTAAATGATATGTTAGGATGTAAGAAAGTAGGCTACTATTCATAGACTGACAGTCTCCGTCACCTTTGCATCTATTTTTGCATCTTTTTTTCTTTACAAAAGGTTGGCGCTTCCCCAAGAAACTTCATATTTTGGAAGCAAACACAAAAACTGACAATGGAAATAATATGAAGTGGGAAAAAATACTGTATTACAGTTTATCACAAGAAATAAAAAAAAAGTTTAAATATTGTCAACTAAATTTATTTAGACAAAATAAATAAATTGCCTTTAAGAAAACAGGAGTTGACGACAGACAAATCATAAAAATCAACAAAAAAGAATCCTTGTCTGTAACATTTTTTAAAAACAAATACAAGAACCATTTTTTTTTGTTTCCAAAAAGCATTCAAGGCTCCTTAAATAACTATCTCTTCCTAAACTTTTTATAATCTGAAGAACCTTCTTTCATCACAAAGAAGCTTTTGTGAAACAGAAAGGTTCTTCAGATCTTAAAAAAGTTTTTTTTTATGGACCCATTCCTTCTGCCATCATGAAGCACCTTCATTTTTAAAAGGAAAGGAAAAAAGAAAAGGAAAGGACGTGACATGTGCCCAGGTATGGTTTCCGATGCTAGGAATTTGTGCTCTGCATTTAAGCAATCCAAGTGCACACACACAGCAGTGAGAAGTGATCAACCATGCACACACACACACACACGGCAGTTGAGGGGCGAGCCGGGAGGACGGCGGACACTGAACCCTAGAGGCTTGAACCCTAGCTAGGGCTAGAGCTCGGCATCTGGCTCGGTCCTTTCATGCCCCCCGGAAAGGAAGGCGCGAGAGCAGCTAAATGGCGGAGAAGGGGTGGAGGCGGGATGTGGAAGGAAAGAGGACGGGCTATTTATAGTGGGTAGAAGGGGATTTGATTGGGCAGGTGTAATGAGGAGATTGATTAGGTGATACAGAGCCAGCTGTGATTAATCGACCGCGCTCCTACTCGAAATTAGTTTATTTGCAAAAACTTCACTTAGTATTTTCAATGGTTACATTTCTATCTTCTGCTGTAGCGTGTCAGTAGGAAATATCAGTTTACATGTCCAATTTTGACATTAATTGTAATAATTCAGTGAGATTTTTGTCTGACAACAGTAGTGCTCCACAAAGAGATCTGATCACCATCCAGAAACAGAACAACCTGAAACTTTTGCAATGTCTCAAGGATGCTTCTGGAGACCTAACTGTGCAAGAGGGCAAATGCTGCTTAAAACCCAAAGGACGGACACCAAATACCAGCAAAGTTAATTGATCAAGAAAATCTATTTATGACATTTTTTGACCGCATCCTCCTTTTTGTTGAATCAAGTCGGAGCTAAAATCTCCAGGAGTTGTCCCTCAGTGTCATGCTTAACCTTATGCTCTAGGAGGCGCTCTAGGATATTCATCTGGATTAAAAAATGCGAGGCTGTACAAACAACAGGAGAGCTGGGATATTACCGAACCAACACATATTTTCACTATAGCTTTATATAAACAAAATAACATCACATCAGTGATGCTCCGTGTTGCTCACTGAAGCCCTAATGGAAGAAGCGCATTTAAGGACCAAAGTATAATTGGTTTGTCATCACTGAATAAGAGAAGGAAAAGGAATAAAAGAAGAGTTTTTATCTGCTAGGAATATACATACAGTATAAATATATCACAATGAATGTAACAGATGTTTTCTATGTCGTGATTAGGCTTGTTGTTGTTGACTAAGATGAAGAGGTCCCTCCTTCTCACATATGCCTTTATGGACCCAAACACCTCCTGCTTTTCATTTCAATCTTTTTTCTCTGGTTCTGGTTGGCTGAACTCAAATGGAGACAGTCAAATATTATCGGGCAATGTTAACATTCCACCTGAGCTGTAATCGCAGCTTGCATGCCAGATACAATCATCACTTACTGTACCTGTGTTTTTGTCTCTCTCTTTCTCTCCCTCTTGTGGTGTACATATCTGTTGCACGAATCCAAACACAGCTTAACAAGTGCCATCTCATCTCAGTCCTCTCGTTCTGTTCTGCTGTTGTGAACTGATAACTGTAATAACCTAAATTTCCATCACAGACATATCTATGCTATAAAGACTGTTTGGAATGGAATACTAGATTATTGTATATTTCACAGTATTTTGTCTCTACAAAAGAATCTGAAAGGGTAAGCGATGCAATGGAAGCATTTTTGGTTCCCCAAAGAACCTTCTCAAAATGATCAATGATTTTTTCTTTTTTTTTTTTAGTGCCAATGCCAATAAAGAACCTTCATGTTTTGACACATGCTCTCATTATGTTGTGAGTACTATCCATTTATCAACTTATTTTTGAATCAAATTCAAAGTGAACAATGCAATACCAGGTATGCTGCCTATACATGGTAGTAAAACAAAAGACAAAATAAGCACTCAGCTTCCTCTTAAGACTACTTACTGTAGCGGCCTCTTATTTGCTTCTGTGCACATTTAACAACTGCAGCTTTTCAGTTTGACTTGCATCACAAAGTAGGCCTTACTACATACAGTACGTTTGAATTATTCCTGCAAAAACCAGTCTTGAACCAAGTGATTTCCTAGTATTGAATGTGATGCAGTCATTGAAAGAGTTTAGAATCTAACCCTATAACCCGTCTGACTTGTCCCAAAGTAACACGTGCAACAAGTCTTTGCCTGGAAATAATTGAAGCAATCAAATTTGAGACAATCAATAATTTATCACCCTTATTTATTGCTATTTAATTCATGCCCCCTCCTTACCTTTACTTCTATAATTGGACTGCCAATGGCAAGACTTAAAATAGAATCCAAAATAAGATCCTTTTCTTTCCTCTGTTCTCCCTGGCAGGCTCCGACTCGTGAATGTGTTATCACGTATACTAGCTGACTGTATTTTATACTGTCAGCGTGATTCTCACGAGTGAGCCAACATGAATTCAGCTTGGCGTCTTTGGGGTAAACATTCTGGGACATGAACTCTTGCGCAGGTTCACAGGTAAATGTCTTGAGGTAACAGCATTTCAAACATAAGAAAGAAAAAGATAAAAGTGTTGAAAATAAAACCTAAACTAAAACTTCATACATTTGTAGTGCAGCTTCTTTCTTTTTTCATTGGTCGACAATAAAACAGGTGAAAAAATATCATAAACTTACCATGTACAGTAGGATGGCCTAGAGCCATTTCTACAAGATTACAAGTAACCGCTAGGGTTGGGTATCGTTTAGGGTTTTTTCGATACCGGTGCCAAATCGATACTTTTAAAACAGTTCCAGTGCCTAAACGGTGCCCGAATCGATACTTCATAAAAAAATAAAAATGGTAACACTTCATAATAACTGCACACTATGAATCATTAGTTAAGCATTAGTAAACAGTTGGTTCTTCCTTTATAAAGGATTGTTCCAACATTAATAGTCATTAGTAAGCAGTTTATAAATTCAGCTGTAAATGCTTTGCTCTTGAACTGGATCATTAAAAGGTCAGCAGCACAGATTAATGCTTAATAAAATGAGATTAGAGGTTTGCAGGTTATATTCGGAGTTTATTTGAACTCATTTTGATGAATAGTAAATCTTTTTTGAGAGTGAGATTTAATGCATTCATATTTAGTCTACACTGTATTCACACACCGCACACAATGTTCTGTAATTTCTCCCAACATGGAGTCAGGAGACTCGTCAGTCAATAAATAAGAAAACAAAGTAACTGGCGTTTTAATCATACACTAAAATAACATTTAGATGTAGCATTAAAGACTTTTTAATTACCTTCTTTTTTTTTACAGCTGAAATCGGCCAAATTTCCAAATTGAAAATGTCCATTCCTGCATTTTTACGTTAAAACTATAGTGGATAAAAGACAGTTTTGTCGAGTACTGTTAGCTATACCTGAGTTAAATGAATGTACTCTAATTTAATTTAGCAAAGGGACTTTCTAAAACAGATTAACATTACATTTCGGTGTTTAAACCGCAGTCTGGCCATTAAATGTGGGGATTACTGCATCTTTACCCCAGTAGGTGGCGTACTGAAACTGACTGTTTCAAGCGAGTAACTGAATCGTTGATTCATTCAAAATCATGCTCATTCAGAAGGCTGTGTCTAATGCTCATAGAAGCGCAAGATTCTGCTTTGACCGTGCAACCGCTTTCGTGCAAGTAGAAAAATGTTTAGTAACCTAATACGAGTAACGAATATTGAATACTTGATACTGAATATTAATTTCTTTTTCTTTTAGGCTAGCCATTGTTCAAAAGAATCATGCTTGCTAATTGGAGCTATAGGTTACAGTTTGTGTGATAAAACTTTAATACAAATAAATGATTAATGTTATGTTCAAGCTGTTATTCATTTGATATATGCGTATTTAATTTCTGGGGCTTTAACCCAGGTTTTCTCACTGACCATCTTGTTGAAATTATTATTTTTTTTGATTTATTGAAAGTTACATGTGGTGTTCCACAAGGTTCAGTTTTGGGCCCTAAATTATTTGAGTTGAATGTTAATGATATTGGTAAAGTGTCAAATGTATTAAAAATGTTATTATTTGCTGATGACATGACTTTGTATTTATCAGGGGAAAATTTGAAACAGCTTCTGAACACAGTGGAAAATTAATGGCTGAGGCTTAAAAGTTGGTTAGATGATAGTAAACTAAGATTAAAATTTTTAGTAATCAAAAAATAAATCATGACGTGAAATCAATAACGAATAAATAGAAAGATTGTTCGAAATTTAATTTTTGGGTAATAATTGATAAACTGACTTGGAAACCACATATTAATTTCATTACGACAAAAATCTCTTAACAGATTAAAGCATGTATTGGATAATAAAACATTACGCATATTGTATTGCACACTCATAGTTCCATACATCACTTACTGTGTGTATGGGGGCGTACTTACAAAAGTTATTTAAACCTAGTATCTGTGTTACAAAAAAAAGCAATAAGAATTGTTAATAAGGCTGATTATTATGAACACACAAAGAAATTGTATTAGCTAATATTACTGTGTAATATTGTCCAGAAATCTTAAGTATTACTTATATATTTTACTTCAGAATTAAGCCTATTAAAAGCCCTTTGATACAAGGTTTAGGTTTAGAAATATAGAAACTGAGAGTTGTTTTGCTAGCTGTTTGCCTTTATTCTAAGACGTTCCCTCAAGTGAACTAAGCAGGTGGTCATAGCAGCCAGATATGACTGCGTTTACCCGTAATTGTTTGTTCCCAGCCTCAGTAAGTGGGTAGAACCAGGTCTCCAGTTTCTCCCTCTCATCAAGCAGCCACTGAATGGACTTCCGTGCTTGACGGAGCTCGAATAACCTGTGGCAGATTCAGACAGGTGAGAGCCAGGTAACTGCTTCCCTTTTGTGTCTTAAAAGATTGCCGATGCTTGGATAGAGTGTGTGTGTGTGTGTGTGTGGGTGGATATGAGATTGAGTGGGGAGTGTAGGCCTTTGATCTTCAGGGGCAGGGAACGGGGCAAATCTTCCAGCGGTCCCTGTAGCTCCAGCCGTATAGGTAACCCAACCCTGTTTTGGCCTCAGCGAGCAGGTGCCCAGAGGTGGGAACTGTTTGCAGAGCTGTGTTTGGTGACAGCACGTCTAACTTTCAACTTCTCCTTTACTGGCGGCACATTGTTCACAAATCCCTGCTTTTCAGCGTCTGAGCTTTTCAGAATGGCTTGTTCTTTCTGTTTTGCTCTTAAGGAGAAAAAGTGAGAGATTTTGTTCATGCTGTGCAGAAAGCACTGCAAAAATGTTGCCTTGGTATGTTCTTTAGCTAGTTTTCCAGTCAAATGATTAAAATATTGATTTTGATATCTAAATAATGCATTTAGTTGACTGATAAAACAGAATATTCTCTTTAAAAAATTTATTATTAATTATTAGAATTTAAGTGTAAATGCTTTGGGGTTTATGCTATTCTTCAATGGTATGGATGAATATAAAAGATAATTTTAACAATTTAAAATGTAGTATTATATAAGCAAGACATTAAGTCCTGATTTGTGTTTTGTAATTCTTTTCTCGAAGAATTCTCTATTCTCTAAAAGCTGTTTAGATATTTTTAGTGTAAAACAAGACCAATATTAATTTATAAATTTATAAATAAATAATAAACAAAAAAGGGTTTAAAACATATTATTTTACAGATATAGCTCAAATAAAAATTAGAGAACAAATATAATATTATTAATATTTTACTTGTTTGCATGAGAGAGAGAAATTAGATTAAAGAGAGAAAATGGAAATATAAAAAATTATGTCAGTCTTGCTCAAGTTTTTAAGTTTCAATATTAAAACTTACACATTTCTCATCAGCTCATGACCTAACTACATGAGCTCATGTTAATTTTATAGCATATTTATTTTTACTTCTACTGAAAGAAATATTAGGGGAAAAACATTCATGAATGAGAACTCTGTTAAGTCTTCTGAGCTATGATAGAGCATCCTTTAAGAAATTAATTGTTCCTCTGGGTACAGGCAATCCTCGTGTTTTATTTATTTAATCTTTCTTATTCAGCATCTCTTACCTTTCATTACTTCTTGCATGACATGACTGGAAACTGAACTGACATAAATTAAACCTCAGAGAGAGGGAGTATTGCATGTCTGTGGATCTATATTGAGGCTGTCCTCAGGCAAAGCAATTAACGCAATGAGTGTTTGCATGAGAATTGTTGATGGTGATGGTGTTTGGTGTGTGAAAGGTCGACCAATTTGCTGGTGTGTGTGTGTGTGTGTATAATGCAGAGATAACGTGCAGCAATGACTACAGTTCATTTTCTTTTTGAGGGAATGCAACAAAGGCTCCACAGAAAATGGGCTCAGCTGAAGAATTTTAATGAATTAATGGAATTCATTTGAGCCCATTGTGAATGATTCTAAATCAGATGAATGAGCAGCGCTGGAAATCTTCATGCCGGACTGCAATGTTGAAAGCATAAAAAGCATCAACTACTAGAAAGAGATTTTGAAACAGATGGGATGACTAAGATTAATGCGAAACAACTGAAGCACTCAAACTAATGTTATTTGATTCTCAGAAACTGGCCACGGTTTCACAAAAGGAAATGTGTCACGCTAACAATCAAGACCCCCCATGAACATAACAAAAACAAGCCTAAAAATAATCGAATGAAGCAGAACGAGAGAGAGGATAGTGCTTTGGGCACTATACTACGCAAGATCCACAGTGGGAATTTTTCCAGAAACCAATGCCAACATAGTAGAAGATGATCCTTTTACAATTCACATTTTGTCCTGTTTAACAATGCAGCCACGGTGGCAGAACCTAAAGAGTTTTACAGACATTTGGAGTCACATCTTGGAGGAAAACCTCCACAGCTTTTGGAAATATCCTGGATATTTCCTGGAAGCTTATGTGTTGTGGTACATCTCTATAGTGTTTTTCTGAAATGTTTAATGTCAAATTTATCTGTTGCCACTGTACCCTTGACTGCAATCGATCAAGAGCTCCCATGATCCTCTGAGACACAAACAAATAGTATTTATCACCTAGTGAACCGGAAAATTCCATTGTCCACTTTTCCAGTTGAAGAAACAGTGCAATTCGTCACTGTACTTTCCGCTAGCTAAAGCGAGACCCACCGAACAAGCCACGAGAATGTCTCTCGCTCTGTATATTCATGCCTCTTGCGGTAAAGAGACACCCCGCTGTACATGCTAGGACAGCAAAGTAGTAAATCTGTAGTTTGTTTGGCTGAGCATGGTGTTGAGGGGAGCCCACAGCTTAACTCAATTATTGTTGCTGGGGTTATAAAACACTATGTAAGCGTTGCTCCGAGAGAAATGGAGCGCAATGACATTCACGTCTGATTTATATGGAGCAACGGCGGGAGAAGCGGTCGGCGGTGCTTGACAGCTAAATTTGTGTTGCAGAATCTAGGGGAACTTTCCACGAAAGCCTGAATTGCGGAAGTTGTAGAGGAGAGAAGGAATAGTGAGATCTCCGCATACAGTCCCCCCTCTAAGAGTTCGGCTCTCCTGCTTTCTTCCAACCATCCACTACAGCTGCCCGAGGCAGAAAGAGCGCACGAGAGAAAGTAGGAGGAGTGCCGTGCCGGCCGGCTCTGCCCTCTAAAAGCTCTAGCCAATCAGAGGAGCTCTGCAAGCTTCCACTACAATAGGTGAATGTCTCCTAAGTGAGATGAGACGAGAGAGAGAGAGAAGACCTGTGTAAGCCCCTGACTGACTCATTCACCCATGGGAGTTTGAAGTGACAGAATAAATCTACAGAGACGAGGCTCAGGATAACATTTCAGAGAGCTGAGAGCGGACAGACACGTCTACACAAACAGAGCTACTGCTGAGTGAGACTGCAGAGAGACAGACAGATATACAGAAAGACAAGAGTTGGAGTCATTGTCATGTTGGTGGTGTTGCTGATCCTGCATGTCGTCTCGTGTGGCCATTCTCACGGGCCGCCGGGTGCCTCCGTGCCTGGGAAACAGTGCCCGTCTGCGTGCCAATGTGAGGAGGATGGCATCCTACTGCTCGTGGACTGCTCCGAACAAGGACTATCCAGTGTGCCAGCCGACCTCAGTCCTTTGACGTCTTACCTGTGAGTACGCCCTCCTGCTTCCATCACCCGCTTTGCTGAGACAGTAAGGGGTTGGGAATAGTTCTTGAGGGATGTTTGGTTTGATTACATTAAATATCTCTAAAAGGATACTCGATTGTTATTTTATGCCTGGATGAGGGGTTTGGAAGACATGAAAGGCTCTAGGTTAATAACAGACTCTCAACTGGTTTTGCTTCATGATCCAGACTTGGTATTACTCAAATATTAATGATTGTTCAGAGGTTTGACTATTAGAATTTGCAGAGATACAAACATATGCAAAGTTAATAACAAGACAATTTTTGTGGTTTCATGCTCTCAGCGGTTGCACAAAACACATTTTTCGGTCTTCATAAATCATATTTATGCTCAAGTGCACCTGTATTCAGTGAAGTCTGTGGTGCGTTTTCTTTTATCTTGAGTAGTTTGTTTGTGGTTTATGAGGCTACCTGGCCTTGTTTCTACTACAGACGACAGATGAATTTGCTGTAAAATGCCATTGTTTAATTGAGAGCATGACCTTCTTGTCAACTACAACCATATGGGAAGTCTTTTTCTCTGTTTGATGCTTACATTTTTACTGATCGTTATTATTTAATTTATTATTATGACATAAGATGGGGTTTTTTTTGCAACCTGTGACCCTTTAATTTCTGATCCCATTTAGGACGCATGACATGCATGTGATCGGTGCTGATGTGCACCTCCAATAAGACCGTAATACAAAATATGTGAAACCATGTTGACTCATACGGACGTGTTCAGCGTGAGTGATCCGCACAGAGCGCTCCGTTCGTTACTGAACGTGAAAAGCAGTGCTTGTTTCCCATGTGTCCTGTGACAGTTCTCAGTGCAGCGGTATCTGATGGGAACGTGTGTGTAGAGTGATGCAGTGGGGCGCTCCGTACAGTATTGGGTTTCTCCATGTCAGCTGGAAGCCTGTTGGGTTTAAGTCCATGCTAAGCACTAAGGCATGCCATATGTCCCCTGATTGTGAATGATGACGCAAAGGAGGACTCAAATGTTCGCTCATAAAACGTTGTGCAGCTCACGTGAATCAATAACTGGAGAGAGTTGTGTTTCAGGCTTCGGAGGAAGCGTAGCTCATGGTTGAGAATTGGATTGCAAACACATGTACCACAACCTTTCAAACATATTGAAACGTCTTGAGCAGCGTCTCTAGACAGTTGCAAGGGCATAAGATTGTATCTCTTTTTTATTCAGCTAGTGCTATAGAGATTTTCTATTGCGTTGTGCAATGTATCGGATGACTTCATATTTGAACATTTGTGTGCAATAAGTGCTAAAACACTGCAGCATTAATATAATGAGGATTTTAATGAAACTTTAATATCATAATCTCGCTAGTTTTCAATCACTAATTCAGCCAGTGCAGTTGCTCGAACTGATTCTGCCAGGTATACCACACAAAGTTATTGATTTTAAAGTTTCTTTGAGTCTGTGCAAATCAGACCAGCAGTCTTTCACATGCAATGCCTCGTCTAACGCTTTCTTTCTGCACCGGAGGAGCGCAGATTGATGTAAATATTGACTGAGCTTTGATGTGCATGTCATTGTTGAGATGTCAGAGTGTGTGTTTAAGCACGACGGGGACCATTCTGCAAGAAAGCTCTGTTCTACTGACGCCGTTTACTCAGAGTGCTCATTCATCGGTCGCCTTTTTAAGCCAAACTTTTAGTCAAACGAAGAAAAAGTGTTTGCATTAGACATGTACAGAACATGCAACCGCTTTCCGGTCTCATTTCTTTGGCTTATGCCCTGGCCTGTCGTTGCTATTCCACTTTGAACTGCTAAAACGAATTCCTGCACTGAAAACTCGCCAAATATTAAATGCATTAAGTGTCTGTGGCCTATTTTGATATTTTGCATTGCTAAAATTTCAATTGTGGGATGTATGGTTGCAGTCGTCTCTGCAAAATTTATTAATATTATGCTTCTATTACTGCTTATTTTTCTCTGGGAATAACAAGCAGGTACGGTCATCGTCATTTTATGCATAGCGGGTCTTGGTAAGCATAAAATTTAGATAAAATAGTTTATTGAGCAAAAAGTAAAGCACAAGTGGGAGCTGTGTGAAGGTGCTACTGAGAAAGCAGGCAGCAGCGCTGGACATTCTGCCAGTATTAAATGCCTGTCCTGTCTCGCTCTGCAGCGATCGCCCATATGGGACAACAGGTGCCCTGAGGCGCGGAAAAAGTCTGTCACCAAGAGAGTCTGTTTTT
The DNA here is from genome assembly GCA_032361065.1 of Enteromius trimaculatus. Taxonomy (NCBI): domain Eukaryota; kingdom Metazoa; phylum Chordata; class Actinopteri; order Cypriniformes; family Cyprinidae; genus Enteromius; species Enteromius trimaculatus. Next base: position 3,150,049 of record JAUMHP010000080.1, on the reverse strand, counting down.
GCACTGATTTTTGTTTGTTTCTGTTGGTTTCAACAGGAGTGGACGTTAGGTACAGGAGATGAGGAAAAGTTACAGAGTGCTGTTTTGTACACTAACATGAATAACACTCGCATACACATTCCTAAACACAATGACTGCTGATTGATTTATATTTGTAGATACGGAAGATCTAAAAAAACCTGGAATTGAAATCTTCACACAAACTTGATTCAAACCTCCCTTTCAAGCCTGTATGACTTTCTTTCTTCGGCAGATCACAAAAAAAGATATTTTAAAGAATGTTTTAACTGTTTTGTCTATAAAGTCAATGCAGCCTAAAACAACATCGAGCCCCACTGACTTTCATTGAATGAACAGAAATGGTTTAAATTAGTTCACAATCACAATTAATTGTAAAAGTAAAAGATGACAATTTCATTTTTAACCTTTCAGCCGCTTTTAATATCAAATAAATGTTTGTCTCAGATAGACTTATTTTTATAGAACTATGCAATGGCCCACAGTCGACGATACTTAGTTTTTGAAATAAATATGCAAGCTCATAGTTTTAGGCAGCTTGTTTAATCCCGTAAAAATATATTAAATTACATTTATGACAGTGGGTTCTTATATATTAGAAAAGCAGGGGTGCTTTAAGGCAACATTTAATAAACTGTGTAAAACTGTACTGAAACCAGTTAGCATCAGGTTAGCTCAGCTGAAGATGAGCACAAGCACCAACCAGCTAAAACATCATCATACAACCAGCCTAAACCTCGAAGCTGTCAGCCCATTCCCTGAAGCCAAGGTCCATATATTTTCATCTCTCTCAGGGCAATTTTCTACACAAACACAAATTAATGTTGAGCTCGAGCTGAGGGCTGCAGACACATGTTTTCGCTTACTGGCCCGCCTCAACTTCCAGTGCTTTGGCCTTGAAACCTTTTAGAGTCAGAAACAAGAACAGAGCGAGTGTGTGAAAGATGCCTTCAAGTTCTGAAGTGTGTTGTGCTATCTGATTTGAGGGCCATAAATCTATTTGTGGCCCTTTTGGCCAGTGATTTATTTTTTAAGGGTCAAACAGGAAGAGTTAACACCTAAATCACTGTGTAACAAATATTACAAACAGCTGGACCAAATTTTATATACACATATAAATTATGTCACATAATCATTTGACAAGTATTAGTTTAGTTCAGTCAGCACAAAATGCCCATTTCACTGACATATACGAATAAATACAGGAGAAAAAAAAATTACAGTAGAGAACGGTCTGTGGCCAGTTGTTCACATTCTGACATTTTGCATTGCTAAAATTTTAATTATGGGGTGTATGGTTGCCTAGAAACAAGTGCTGACATGATTATTATTGAAAATATTATGTTTTGTCCTGCAATTATATATATATATATATATATATATATATAAAATGTATGTGAGATCATTTGCACTTC
>JAUMHP010000080.1:3107315-3133782 GCA_032361065.1 Enteromius trimaculatus | reverse complement strand
ATAGATAGATAGATAGATAGATAGATAGATAGATAGATAGATAGATAGATAGATAGATAGATAGATAGATAGAAAAACAAAGACAGACAAGAGAGAATTAGTCTTAAGAGTTTTGTTTTGATTTTTGGTGATTTTCACGTGGAGCAGCAATAAACAGAAAAGGCTAAACTTGGCTTCATCACTAAATGGAACAATCTTCGTGAGGACACAAACAGTAGTACAACTGTGCTTTGAGTGGAGAAATCATTGGTACATCATAGTTTACATACAAGGGGAGGTAAATGACGGTGTATCTTAATTGTCCAAGAAATACAGAGGGGTCCTCAGCAAATTTACTAAACACAAACCACAGCAAAAACACACAAATCACTTCTTGACAATGTTTGGAATTCACATCTGTTTGGTGTATGTTTATACATGTAATTTGTGTATTTTCACACAAAAAATTGTGTTTACATTTCAGCTGCAGTGAAAATCTAGGTAACGAGAAACAGTTTGAGACGGATAAATCTTTTTCAGAATTCTGGTATGTGTGGAGAGGATGGTAGATTTGATTTTAAAGGGATAGTTCAACCCCCAAAAATGAATGATTTGTATGAATCTGTATGAATGATTTTAAATAGATGCCAGAGCTCTGCAGAAGAAAGAAGCGCACACAGGTTTGGAATTACGAGAACAGAATTTTCATTTTCAACATTATTCCCAAGCTCTTAATTTGAAGTTTCCATGCTGTGCTTTAATCTACATTTACAAAAATAACAATTCCAAATACAGCTATAAATCTGTCAAAATCTACAAACCAAATTGTAATCTTCATAAAAGCTGTTTACGTTACACATTTTTTGACAAATTGGCCTTGTGGGCGAACCAAATCGCTCTTTCTCTGTAAGGATGTGGTCGCGTGACCTGAAGAAGGAGGTGGTGGTGAATCATTTTGATTGACGCCTGTCAGTGCAGGTGACAGCTCTGGAGTCACCTACCGCAGAGTGCTGGATGCTTTCCCCCCGCTCTATCCTGCCATAATAAACCAGAACCCAACCAGCAGCCCCACTCATATGGAGCAAATTACACAGCCCGTGTTGCTATATCCATCAAACACAGCCCCCAACACACACGCACGCACACACGGACTCAGTGCAGTAATTTGTTACATGTCTTGTTCAATGCGATGGTCGTCAGATCAATGTGAAGTGATCACAGAGATGAGCTGTACACTCCACACACACTTACAGTATGAAAACAGAGAACCACACACAGAGAAATAATGTGTCTTCACATCAGAGGAAGCTTCTGCCGAGCAGATGAGGAAATACAGATGCGCCATCATATGTATTCAGCATGAAGGCCGATGACACGCAGTTAAAATAACACCTTGCGCAAAACGCAAAAAAATGAACATGACACAGTGTCTGCTTCACACGGCAGAAAGATAAACAGAGAGCTGCCACAAAATAAATCAAAGTCCTGCTATTAGCTGGAAAGTACAACTGCAGAAATCCTTTAAAGTGAATGGTAGATCTCCTTACACACATCAAAAGAAAACCTCTTGTGAATATAAATAGGTTCTTTAAAAACACACCTAGTAGACACGCAGAATGAAACATGTTGTGGCAGAGCTCGGCATAGCGCCAGAACTGACACTACTGTATTTAGACATCTTACACCCAAGATTCCCAAGGTTTCACTTGTTTCTGCTGTATAACATTTGGTTCAATATTTTGCTTACTGTTAAATGTATTTATGAAGAGCTTATGGCCACTATAACCAAAGCAGGTGAAACTTGTTTCTTTAAATTTCACATAATGGCTCTATAGAAAGGCGCCAGGAACTTTTTACTGTTGGAAGATGAATTGGAATTGCATTCACGGTACTTGGAAAAATGAACCTGTGGCAACTTTTCTGCAAAATTATTAAATTGCATCTTGACACTTTCAAAGTGTGCAGTGCTGTACCAGGCGCGCTACTGAGCAAGTTTACTACATCAGAAAAGCCATATAATGGAGCTAAGTATGTGATAAAAATGTCAAGATGTATTCTTTTAGTATTGCAAACATGTTTCGAGGTCATAACATAGCATTGTGTATGGAACTGCACAAAAAAAAAAACTAACTTTAGTAATAATAAATCTACCCCTGCAACAAAACAAATGTTGTTTTACTGCCTTTAGCGTTCATTTCAGCTATCTAAAACGCCAACCTGATTTTACCAATTGCAATATGTCCCTGGGTCAACATTGTGATCAGATTTGAAGAAACAGCCAAGTTTACAGCCAAGAGGCGCTTTAACCATAAGTTATTGAGCAAACGCTTTAAAGCATGTTTTAGCAAATAGCCGTCAGCTTTGCCTCGCTGATGTGTTATATTTGACGGCAACAGTCAGCAGAAAATAAAAGAAAAGAAAAAACTGAAGTTAATATTCACAAATTGCAATTTAATAGTCTACTTATGAAGTTATTGGTGTTTCTTAGAAAGAAAATGTAAAAGGTTTAGGCTACTTTGCATCATTGCAACATTGAAAGTGGTTGCCTATTTTAGTAGTCTAGTAAACATACATGAATGTGTGAAATAAAAATATTCTTATTAATATTCGTTACAAGTACGTTTTTTATTAATATTTTAAAATTCATTTAATTAAACCCGCAAAAGCGTATATTTGACTTTTTATTCGTTACCTGAGATTTATTATATAAAAATACTCTGATCTACACTGCGTGTTTTATGAATTGTTTCCTTTATTTTAGTATAACGTGAGGCACTGTATTTCACTTAAATAAGTTAAACCTGCCACGATTAAGCTAACATATCGATTCCACTCCTCTATAAATGTCCGACCAATAAAACATTAGTTTATAATTATTATTATTATTTAGAAGTCAGTAATGCGTCAATAACTGCGCTCGGCGCCGGCAGGTCATCTGATGTTTTCCTTAAAAATTGGAAAATTATACAAATCTATTTAAAATATTTATTTTATTTGTGTACATTAACAATAATAACAGCTGTGCTTTTGTTCATTCTGAAGAGCTCATCACAACTGAACTGAAACTCAACTAAAATTCTGCAGAGAAGCTGCTGTTTTTTTATTTTATTTGTTTTGTTAACTTATAATTTCGATAGAAAAATATATTTGGAATATGGACCAATGCATTTCTTTTTAGGATATATATAGCTAGGCTTTTCTCTGTTTGCATGAAGCTCTGCATGAGTGATGTGAATCCTCACGTTATGCTGCTCTTTTTTCCTCTTTTTAAAGGATGATGTCCTGTTGACATGTTATTTCACCTTTTATAAATCAATTTTCTAAAAAGTCATGTATATTATTTTTAAGGGTGTTATACTATAATGTTGTTATTGTTTTATCTGGTTATTAACTTTACACCACCTGGTTGTATTTTCATGAACAACTTTAACACACGACTGAAATAAATTTAAATCCGGGACTTTGCCGCGGCGGTCGTAGTCATTTTGGTTGTCCACCTACTGTATCATTAAATCTGATTTTAGGCATTACTCATGGGTAAGGTTAGGTTTAGGTGTAGAGATATGGTCAAGACTATATTTTTGCATTAAAATGTTGTTCCGTGGTCAACAAATTATGTTGAGCTAGGGACACATCGCACTTGGCAAAATCTGGATGTTCATGTAAAAGTGTGCTTTGGGGGCTTTTGCATACGCACTCTAGTTTGCATTTATATCCATGGAGTCCAGGCGATTTAAAACCACACGATTGGCATTGCTTGCATCTTGCGCCAATATCTGAATTAAAGGAACGTGGTGAAATGTGTGCAATATCAGCCAGACACTTGATCACACCTTTAGACTTCTGTTATGTCTCTGACACAATAATGGCAAGAAACACATTATCTTTAATAAGATCCCTACCCTGAGGTTGGTTACAAACCATATTGAGGAGTGTTTGAATGCATCTCTATGGTCACTGCGCGGTTCAAACTAAATAAATAACTAGATTGGAGGTGGCCACCCACCTGCTGTTGCAGATGATCTCCTGGGGCGCACCACTCCCCTCTTCTATCTTTTAATTCCCTTCTTTTTTTTATGTTTCATTGATCTTTAATCCCTGTCATTAAGCATTCATTTAACACTCGCGAGTGAAGCGTGATTAAACCATCTTTAGAGTTCTGGGTTTGTCTTATATCCTGTAATTAATGAAGGATAACTGCAGTGACTGCAGACTGGAGGACAGAGAAGCTTACAGTCATCAGAACAAAAGCTTCCCTCTGCTTTAATGACTGAGCTTAATATCAGTCTGTACTGTATCCTCTCCTGTACCTGGAGCCTTCCAAGAAACACAGCGATGACGTGACCTAGTTTTCAGTACACACATTAAAAAATATAAAATATGCATAAAAATATGGCTGTACGAAAATTTTACTGGATCAATCAGATCAAACGGGCCCTTGCTTGAGTTTGTCAGGCTTTAATTTGTGATTTGACCAAAATCGCTGGGAAAGAATATAGAAATCTGACTTGCTGTGAGATAAAAATCTTACTTTCATTTTCGTGGTCTAGCTGTAAGCCAAGTCATGCACTGTTTGCTAAGCTTGCCTCTAAAGTCACACGCCGTCAACATTAAAGGGGTTGTATCATAAGCAATCGAATTTTCCTTGATCTTTTGAGATAAAAAGGCTTGTACTAAGAAAACATACCATAACTTTTACAACTCCAAGCTGCAAAACGTCTGTGATGTCAGATGCATAACACAGGATCGTCCATGTTTACACGTCATGGATGTCTATTGGATGGTCAGAAACTTAAGCAACTCAGTCAGAAAGGAAAATGACAGAGAAAGTAGAACAGGTGGTATTTCTCAACTAAATAATGACTAGGAATGTGCTCTATGTCATATAAAGGCACGAATATGACTTTAAAATGAGTAATAGGAAGAAAAAAATTGTTAGACAAGCATGAAATTAAACTCCCCTTAAAAGACAGATGTTAAAAGAGCTTTACTGTGAACGCAAAAATCTGAGAAAAAAACTCAAATTAAACGTGAGATCCTAACTCAAAATTACAATATATTCACTCAGAAATTGTGAGATTTGAATTTAACCTTACATTTTATTTTGTGGTTGAAATGGGCTTCTATCCAACTATGTTTGTTTGCTGCTGTCACTTTAAGACCTCATGCAAGCATCTTACATATTGTATTGAAATTTCCAATCCCAGATATAGAAACGTAATCTTCTCATTACAGGATATACAGGTACATGAAATATGACATATGAACATATGAAAAATTAAAATGTTTTTTGATGCACAAAAAATAAATCTTAAAATTCAAACTTAAATGATTAAAAGGTTATGTGAGGGCCTCTATAAAGAATGTCCCAAAGACACATTTGCATCGGTGTTTTAGTTCAGATAAAATCTTTTTTCTTCTGTAGATATTGTCAGAACAATATATCTGCAAATCGAGTGTTCTGTGCAGATGTCTTTCATCAGACAGTCTGATATTACCGTCACAATGTCAGATGCAGATAAACACACTTAGATTAGCACCTACGTAAAAAAACCCACACCCTACCCATGTGTTTGCAGATAACCTTTTCTCCTTTCTCCTCTCCTCTCTCATCTTTTCCTAACCAAAGATAATGCCACCTGGAAAGATTGGATGTCGAAATGCATCCAATCAACGCTTTTCACAGCAACCCTCATTTTGATTCTCTTTAGTAACCAAAACATGGTAACATTCTGCATTTAGTCGAGGTGATGTTCACTGTACCATGAATTTAACTGTCTGGATATCTCTGACACTTCATGTCAGATTAAACTGAATGTTTTTTGATCTCCTCACTGATTCTTTTTTATTATTAGATATAGCTTGCCTTATATGTGAATATTTCTTATAATATACATGTAGTTGGCATACATCTTTTTGAAATGATAGTCCTCAATCACTAATAGCCAAAAGTCATGCTAATAGACATATCGGCACATTCAGTATTATTATTTTCCACACTGTAAAATTGTAATAAACCCATCTAAATCTAAAATAGTTACTAGTCGATACCGCTAGTTTGTAGTGTAACCTACTACAGTCATAAATAACATTTCAAAGTAGTTTCCACAACACTGGCTTGTGAAATCAAAGTCTTAAATCTTATCTGTTTTTCTGAAATGTAAAATTTTGGTTAGTCTTATCAGAGATGTATGACAGTGAAGACATATTATTTTAAATCTGCTTTCTCACACAAGTGCCCACATGGACAGAGTGTGAGCACTGTGATAAAGATCTGTGTAAATGCCATAAAATCAATCCAATTTTTTTTTATTTTACAAGAGAATCAAAGGGGGCTGTGCACAGCCTATTTACAGGTCAGAGTTTATAGTAATGATTAATACATATTCAAGAAGACAAGGTCAGTTTCAGGGAGCTGGCGAGAGTTCGGATTTCAAAGCCAGAGGAAGTGCAGTCACAACGTGTACATTTTTCCATTTGCAGATCCTCCTCAGGCCAGGATCCAATCAAAAATGATTTAGCTATATAGAAACGTTTTCCACTGTGCTGTGAAATTGATATCACAGGAAACTGTATTGCTGATAATATGACCTGGCTCGTAGGCTTTTAAAGCCAATGATATTTTCACCAGTCAGAGAATTCTTCCGATTCAATTGTTTAATAATGCAATGCATATGTGGTTTGGGGCAATTTGTTCAAGTAATCACTGTTTGCGCAGGTTTATATTTGCCATTGTTTTGCATTGCTGTGTTTGTGGTAATTGCAAAAACAAAAAATATGTAATAGGTAGACAATAAAAGTGATCTCAATGGCACAGTGTGCATTTATCTCTGTGGAAGTAATTTATCATGTGGGCTTTATTCCAAAAAAGGAGAAATGTGTTTGCAAGGTGTTAATAAAGTTTGCTTATAGATGCTACTAGTTTTTCCAACCAATACCAGACAAGGAGGTTTTATTCTGTTTTGATAATAAACATCTATTCTTGGGATTTACATTTCTGAATGACGGGTGTTTTAAATTTAGCTGAAATCTGAAAATTAGGGTTGTGCGATTTAATTGTCCAGAGCTGTAGATCACTAACGAGCTACGCAATATCGTCTTCAGAATCTGAAGTGGTTCATTTTCAATTTTGAACGGGATATTGCGTAGCTCGCCAGTGATCTACGGCTCTGTGCATAGACTGCCGCTCATTTTAAAAACAGCTGATTGAGATTTACCGCTAATCAAAGCACCGGCTTTACTGACGAAATGCTCATGAATAAATCAATGATAAAATTGCCCAGCCCTACTGAAAAGCTTTTGACCCTTTTTATTTAGCTTTTTATTTTGCTGTAATACATTCCATGTGGATGAGGAAAACACTTTATATTTCAAATTCCTCATTGATAACATCCATGACATGAGAGTAAATGAGAATACATTAAGAGCAGAAGCAGTATGAGTCCCATCAAGGCTTCTCTGCTAACAATTCTTCTCTGAAACTCAACTGTAATTACCTCTCCATGAACAAACCAAAATTGAAAAAAGACGAGCATGATTAAAGTTTTACGGTATTTTGGCCCCCAATGAGGCATCTAACAGAAGACAGATGTGCTGCAGGGGGCCTAACACTAACCAGCCATCCCAAAGTTTTTTGCCTCTGACTTGAGCTGCTTGTTGTCAACACAGCTTTCAGTGGTCTAATGACAATGGCCAGCCTTCACCTTTTTACACTATCTGCAATGCAGCCGATTCTCGTAAACTACTCCCAATAAACATGCGGTTGCTGCTTTATGAGGTCGCAATTGATGCTAAAAACGGACTGGAACAATTGAGCTGTTAGTAGGTTGCGATTGCACTTTTTGACAACCAAATGTTTCCTGACACTTAATTTCAACAAACATCTGTGGCAAAGTTGCAGTATGAAAAATCTCAGCTCACACTTCATTTGATGCAGACTTTTATTGTTTGGTCTGATTTAGACAGATGTTGGAGATCCCACACTACAGCAAGTAAATATGCCCTGTGTAACATGCATCCAACAAAATGCATTAATTCTGTTATGAAAAACTGTTTTTGAGTTTTACACCATTTGGTTTGAAGATCAGTTTAAAGCTAAACCCCAAAATGTATGAAAGCTTTTGAAACGGTTGCCACCAATAGCATATTTTTCCTCATTCACGCCTTTCTTAATCTGACTACTCATTGATTCTTTGTAGGGGAGTGGAGTGTTGAGGGCAGTTTGGATAATTTTGGACTCAGAGCAAAGACTAAGTAAGGCTGGCACAGGTTATGAGGGAAGGGTTCAAAGGGGTTCTGTTTAATTCAGTGCCTCTTAGGCTGCTTTCACACTTGGTTTGATTGCTTGTTCTGAACCGGAGTTTGAGTCCACTCACCTCGTCCTGCCTTCACTGATCCCCTTTCATTTTGTATTACCGGGTTTGAGGTAGTATTTGTAGTATAGGGGTGGCCGACATCAATACTGAAGAGTCCTGCTTCAACCTTGATAAAAAAAAATAATAAATTAAAAAAAAATAAATAAATAAAAAATAAAAAAACTCACCTGTCTGTAACTTTCTAACAATCATTTGACCTTGGTGTGTCTGATTAGCATTGGCGCTGAACTTTGGCCACGGCATCTACCCAAAGCTACCACCTTGAGGATCATTAATTACTGATTTAGAACAAATGATGCAAATGTTTCATTCTCTAAAGGTAATTAATTGTGAGACCAGCTGCACAGAATACTAAAAAGCAACTCCTAAAAAGTATCTAGGTTGAAGAGCATTAGTAGCTTTTGGTGGGCTGCAACAGAGTTCAGCTCCAACCCTAAACAAACACACCTGAACATAACAAAGGCGTTCAGGATTACTTGATGATGAAGGGCAAGTGTGTTGTAACATTAAAGTAGACCTCCAGGAGCAGGTTTGACTACCTCTGCAATATAAGCTTGCAGATACAGTTAAGCATAGATTTGGTTTGAACTGACTGGACAGCAAAATAACACCAGTTGACATGAATCAGTCCAGACCAGTTTTCCAGATGAAGCAAAGACCAATGCCAAACAGAAGTCTGGTGAGCAATTGTCCTGTTGAGATATGTCTAGACAGGTGTGATGGGGCAAGTTGGAACTAAAATATGCATGATAATGGCCATCCAAGAGAAGGTTTAGGAACCACTTCTCTAGTTAGAGACTTCATATACAGAAAACAAACTCCAATTTGTGCATACTTTCCATTATGTGACGGAATCCTACTGGATTTGTCTTTCTGTGTATACAAAGCATCAAAATGTATTGAGATATTCAACTAATCTCATTTCGTTCCTATGGTCAGAATCAATTTTGAAGACTTTACAAGCATTCTTAATATTCATAACAATACACTCGTCATTTCTCAAAAGAATATACAACATGTTGACACAAGTGGATTAAGACAATTAGCATTAAAGCCATGTTTGTCTGTAAAGTGAGAGAATACATAAAGCAGAAAGCTCCAGTGTTTAGATACATGACTGAATTATACCGAGGGATAAAAGTTGACCGCAGGGCTGGCACAAGCTTTCAGCCGAACAGCTTGCTGTGGTACGTGCCTGAAACCTCATCCGACACGCATGTGAAACCGTCACTGGCCTATTTACACGGGGTGAACCGCTAAGCTTCGCAGCCTCCAAATCTGACACTTTTATTTTTGCTTTCCCCAGCCCCTCCATCCCCCTGCTTTATTTCCTTCTGTCTCTTGCCCTGCGCAAAACAAATGTTTGTGAAAGAGTGGCGGCACACGGTCTTACCAGAAATAGAGTCGACGGATGAGAGTGTGGTCTGGCACAACATGAAGTGATAGCCATTAAAAACCTCAGAGACTTTATGGCTCAGTGGCGGAAGACGGTAGTGTGTGTGAGCGCATAAGGGAGTGTGATCTGTTAGACCTTGACATAGACCCAATTCTGTGTTTTGTCGTTCTGCTTTCTGGACTCGTGTGGCCCTTAACGTGCCTGTATGCAACACCGCTGTATGTGTGCCAGAGCTGTCGCACCCATCACATTAGCTAAGCTGACTTACATGCTAAACACTGGCAGCAATTCTTAAAACTTTCATCTTGTCACACAAAAAAGAACAGTTTGGAGTGCATGAAGAGATTGGGGCTACTCCGGCAGGATGGAGCAACTTTGAGGCAAAAAAATCTTGAGGTATGGGTGGTCCTGTTTAGCCTGTCATGACTTCTTGTGAGGCTTCGACAGACTTTCCTCAAACTCTGCCACCCAGGAAAAAAACAGGCACGAACGCTTATTAAGTGATTTGTTTGATAAACAAATTGATTAGTCCGGATGGGTGAGCCTACAGCTGGTTGATATTTGCTCTCACTCTCTCTGAGAACATCTTTCCTGTGTCTCGAGTGCTTTCAGAGGTAGCTATCAGCCATGATGCTCTTCTTAGCTGTGTGTGCATTAAATGGCAATTTTCTAAGGGGTCAAGTTAAATTTTAGTAGATAACGCAATGGATGATTTGTTGAATTGACTAAAATTGGATTTTGGAACCTATAGGCCACTTTTGTCATTGAACACATAATGTGGGTAAGATTAACTCAATAAGCAGAACAATATAATCTGGTGACATTACTGACTACTGTATATTATATTCTTATTTGAAAACACATTTTTTCTCATTTTAGTAAACACATCAAATTCAAATAATTTGCACACTGATAATACATTGAGGCCAAAGGTCTAACAACATACCACAGTGTACATTTTCCACTTCAATAGCAACTCTAACCATTTTATCTTTGGCCATTGTGTATAAATTCACTTGTACTATGACATGTTTGTTGCCACAGGAGGCAAAAAGAGCTTAGAGCGCATTCATATATTGGCTCCACTTTCAAAATGCATTGACGTGTTTGGAGACCATACAAAAGAGAGATTTCTGTACATGACCAGCGGCCAGAGAGAGCTGAACCCCAGCTGCTATGGTTCTTGCTTCCAAGGAGATCTCTTACTTTTGTTTTCACTGTGAGCTCTTGAGCTCACACACATGCATACTCGTCTTTATGAATTCACCAGATTCTCTTCTCTCTGTTAAAGTCATCAATGTGTTGGACTGCAAATGAACCAAACCACTTCTTTTGTCCTTCCACAGGAGACTCTCGGGCAACCACCTGAGACACATCCCTGGCCCTGTGCTCCAAGGCCTCTACAACCTCAAAGTCCTGTAAGTAGCGAAAGACAGAACTAGGGCGTTTTTGTTTCAGTTAATGCTTCTGTGGAAAATAACTTTCAGGTTGATTCCTTCATTCATTCATTCAAAAAAAGACTTTTGATGCAGTGTCACACACTGCGAAATTAGAAACAGAACTTCTCACAGGTGATGATTCAGGTTTTGCTTTGCGGTAAATGGTCACTGAGCTGTTTTTTATGCATGGGTGTTTGTTGATGGTTTATTGACAGATTTTAATTTTATTGACTGATTTTAGCCAAGTTGATGGAATTGTATAAGACAGACAAACACCAGGCATGGAACAACTTCATGAAAGCCAACATGCATATCAAAATTTCCACATATGTGGATTATGTGTACCTTTCCATGCAGTCCTGGAAGCTACAGGGAATTTGCCCTGTATTGTCATTCAACAATCCAATGACTTTTGATTTGTTTTGTTTTATTGCACACCACAAAATTGCTCTGCCATATCAAATAATTTTACTGACGCATAAACTTAAAAAAAGGGAAAAAAAAAAACCAAACTCTTATTAGTACCTTCATGATGTGTCTATAAATGTTTGTTTTAACTGTTTCTAGATTTACCTTTTTTTAGTTTAATAAGAATACAAAGTTAATTTAGTTCACTTTTATATTTAATATCCTTTCCCTTTGTATTGAAAACAACATAGCTGTAAATGTCAGAGATCTTATTTCAGTGGTCAGTGTAGACAAAAAGGGATTGGGTTGGGTATAACAATAGTTAAAAATGTTGTTTGCTCTTATCTTATTCAACAACCAAACTTGTCTGAGGCACGAGTGCCTGACCTCCTGGCATTTAAACTACTAATTAGTTTTCAATTGGAATCACAGTTAAAATGTAGAATCACATAAACCAAAACGACATGAAAAACCAAAAGTGTGTATTTGTGGGGGTAAATACGTACTTTTGGCATTTGTTCACAATGTCGTAAAGACTGCTGGACATTTTAAGTCTAGATTCACAATGGCTATGGTGGCACCATGATTCCCTTGATAAGGGCATCCTGCCCACAAAGGCGTATTTATTCCTTCAAACACTAGCACTTCTCTGCTGCGTGGTCAAATGTCAGGAGTTTCATTTGATTGGACATGATAAAGCTGTCTGCCTTGTAATTAAAGCTCAGCGTCTGTGGCCGCGTGCTCTCGTGTTGGAATAATTTGCTTTGTTCAAGAAGCTCAGTGTCATTGGTCTACCACTTCCTGTTTCTTTCGTTCTTTTATTCGGCGAGTCCTGTGAGCATGACCTCGGTGGCCCACCCAAGCAGTTTCTCCCCCTCATTCTGTTTCGTCTTGTTCAGTCTCTCTGCCCCTCCCATGTTCTGGTTTTGTCCACTGAAACGTGCACCACACAGTACCTGAAATCATATCTCCTGACTGATTGATGTCAGCGACAGGTAACCTCATCAGCAGTAGACTGGACAACTCTTGTGCCCTGGAGCCATGCTGACATGCTCATGGCCTTTTTAAGTTTCCTGGGTGATATAGTTGCGCATTATCACTTGTCAAAAACTGATATGGAACTCACTAGTGATGACATTTCGTTAATACAAAGAGAATTGCCACTACAAGTATTATCTGTATTATTTTACAATCCCATTTAGTGTTTTAAAATATTTTATATTTACCAGAGCATCACTTTTCTAATTTTCATTTATGGTATCTTTGCAGGATGTTGCAGAATAACCAGTTAGAGAGACTGCCCAGCGAAGACCCTTGGGAATTACCCAATTTGCTCTCTCTGTAAGTATCACATAGTTCAAATGATCAAAAGCAAACTTGGGCTGTTAGAGATTTACATGAAACAATGGTGTATATTAAAGCAACATTGGGTAGGCTAACATGCCAAGTGCAGACCTCCTGGTTGTGACCACAACTTCAAGCCTAACAACTGGGATAAAATGGATTAACTTGATTCAAAGATTGGTCTCAAGTGAAATGTTATTCTGCTTAGAAGATGCTCATATTGTACGACAAAATAAATCTAAATGTCCATAAACATTTACCTTATCATGTTACATTATCACATACATTATCAAGTATGTATAAAATTTTACATTATAAGCATAGCACACAATAAACGATTTAGCACCCCACTATCAGATAAGGTTTCTAGCAGTAGTTATTTTCTCTACAGTGCAATCTAGTCATGAGGCAACTCTTGGCATTTATTCTCTAACAGAGTTGATGCAGGAAAGTCCAGTTATTTATATGCCTATTAGGACCATTAGGCCCTTCATTAAAGACCTCCCCACCAGGGAGGATCAAGTTTGCAATTTAGGACACACATGGTAGTGATAAAACAGGTGTTCTTTGGCTGTAAAATAATGAGAAAAGCAGAATTGTTTTAGCAAATTTTCTTCTTTTTTAATATTTTTGATTGCAATAAAATTCCATGCAGCTCGTTGCAGAGCTTATTCAACAAATAACGAACCAAGAACTAGTAAGAAAATGCATAGTAGTTCTTGTGTGGTCTGTGCAATTCAGTATTTAAAATGAATACAGTTTGAAACTGAATTTAGTGGATCTGGGTTTGTACTTTTTCTCTAAAAGCTATTAGCTAAATGCTAACTCACAAGAGAGACAAATTTGATTTTCTTCTTGAGGAAGACAAAACGTGACTACGTCACATTTAATATCAGTAGGGTGAAAAAGAGGAACCTTTACAGAGCTGTTGGCGCATCTGGAACCCATGAGGAAACCACCAGACACTGTGCACTGGCTCCTGAGTGAGCGCTGGGAGATTCAATGAGCTGTGAAGAGCCCAATTTTCCATCAGTTACTCTTCCCTCTTCCCTTATGTCCAAGTTTCCCTCCTAATCGGAATCACGCCCCCTTCCTAACTGGTTCCCCATGAAAAGGTCAGAATCTAAATATTGTCTGGTATTTTGTCTGGCCTTGTCCATCTGCTCCACTTACATCCACCCCTCGGCTCCTTTCAATTATTCCCCATGCCAGTCAGCATCCTGGAGCGGAGCCACACGCCCACTTTTTCCAAATGAATAATTGCATGTAAATATCCATGCGCTCATTTCCTTCTACCTTTGCGAGGATGTTTTCATTAGAGTCATGGCGTACAAATTTAATTCCTTTGCCACCAACAGAGATTTTTTTCCGCATGGAAGACGTGCCTGGTTCCAGAAGAGGCTCCAGAGGTGCATAGACTGTGTCCAGGCCCTCCCTGTAGTGAGGCAGAGACTCTGGCATCCAGACAACTTACACTCACTTTCAATCCCCCATAACAAAGAATATGCATTGATTTAGCTAGGTGCTCTATCCTGAAATCCCACAAGAGTAGAAAGGCATTTAGTTCTCAACCAACATGTAATTTAGGGTAATGATAAGATGGAGATCGGTTAACCACTGGGGGGGCTATAAGGTTTGAAGTCCACTGGCGCCCGATGTAGACAGAGGGAAGATGAGTTGGGGCAGGACAGAGGATTGGTGATGAAACTCATCTTTGTTTCTTTACTAGAGTTTAGGGCTGTAGGCTATACTTGCTACACTCAGCACAGAGCATCTTTTGATGTCAAGACCATCCTTCCAGGATTTAATCTATGAAAGAAAGATCTGATAAAGAGCCAGTAAAAGCGGAGCAACAAGACTCACCTTCCTTAAATCAGAGGCAATGCAATACCTTTTGATCATATAATGCCTTCCAATAAGATTCCACACAAAAGGTAGCACGAAAGCAATGTGTACACATGCGATTTCAAGCCTTACAGAAGATTGAGACATCATCAGTATGTTGGTGTTTACCTAGCAGGGTTGCACAGTATGGAAAATGTAGTCTGAGGCATTTTTCAAGCCAGATGGCATTGTACTTTGGGTTCAAGTTCTTCAATTGATGCTCGTCGTGCGTTGCCCTCAGCTGAAGGACTCGAGGGTTGAGAAGGGCAGATGGGAGGTGAGAAGAGGCCAGTGTAAAATGAATGTGTGTGAAAGGTCATGTTGGAAAAATGCAGAGGAAGTGCTTGCGGCTAACTCCGCGTACTTTGGTGCTATCATACATCATGACTTGCTGATCGCTGAGGTTCAGCACACCCCCCATCCACTGAAACCAGGGGGCAACATTCATTAGATCAAAGTCTTAACATGTTGACATAGGGAGGACATTCATTTTGGTTGTGGAGATGTCAAGGTCTGTGAACAACAGTCTTGCAAAGTAACAGGGTGGGGGAGAGAATTTCAATTTGTGAAAGAATCCAAACGTCTGCACTTCCAATTATTTCCAGCAACCTCAGATGTGTTTTTTTTCACAACTTTTATCTTTAGCTTAGTTTCTTTTTTTAATTTCTAAAAATCAGAGAGAAAACTGTTCAATCGCATCTAAAAGCATTCCAGTCAATTGCTTGGTGGCTTTAACCAAATCAACTCACCATGCCGCAAAGCCATCAAATTATCAGTCGGTGCTTTATTACACCATATGAGTGCAAGCGAAATGAAAGAGGAATGGGCAATTTTCGAAACGCCTTCATGTGGTTGGATTGAGAGTGGAATCTTTGCCTCGGCAGCCCTTGTACGCCTGGTTTGTGATTGCACAACTTCTCTTTGTATCCTCTGAAAGCCACTTGTTGTGATTTAGCACCCTTTCTCTGAATGCTTTAAATTTAAGAAAGAAAAAAAAAACCCACAAAGTATAGTACTCCACCTGTGGGCTCCCAAGGTTTCATCAAACATTCAGAGCGGCGACTGTGCCAAAACTCTCATTAAACAAGTCCATGCTGGAGTAACTAAAGATAGATTCATAAAACACTTGCATATAAATCGCTTGGAGGAAAACTAAATCACTCAGGTAGTGGTGCCAATCCTTACACCAGAAGAACAAAAGATAGAAACAAAGAGGCAACAAAATTATGCTTTAATTATGATATCGTCAAAGCAGAAATGTTGTGACCGCAGACCACAGCACAGTATCTCTTTCTGTTTAGCCACAATTGGTGGCTCTTTTGTTCATCTTATGTATGTACCTCTGTAAGGCGTGGTATTTTGGTGAATAAAATGAAAGAGGTAGATTCCGTGACAGGACACTGCACGGACAAGGAGTGTTGCCGTCGACTGGGTCACAAACATTGTTGGGCTGGAGTCATGCCAGGTCAGGGCTCAATATCTAAAAGGCTTGTGGAGAAAAACAAGGATATTTTATAAAGGGTGGGTAACGTACAGTATCTAGTTGACACAGGTTCAGAAACTTCCTTCAATGATTCATCTACCTATCCTTTAATTGCCCATTTTCGGCATATCTCCTACTAATTTGACACCTGGTGACCTGGTTAAACATAACTGACTGTATTATCTGCTAATTTTCTACTCCATACATAAACTATTTACAGGTATAAACATCTGCTCCTGTTCATTCAAAACAGGCGTCTGGATGCCAACCTGATTATGGAGGTGCCAGCAAGGACCCTCTCGGGTATGCGGTCCCTGCGGCACTTGTGGCTTGATGACAATGCCCTGACAGAGATCCCAGTAAGCGCCCTCAATGACCTCTCTTCGCTCCAGGCTATGACCCTTGCCCTAAACCGCATCACTCACATCCCAGACTATGCCTTCAGGAACCTTTCCAACCTGGTTGTGCTGTACGTATCTACTTCCACAGAACATGAATAAAACAAGTAGGATGTTTTCCAAGATCAACTTGTTTATTGGCTGACCTCAACATATATCTAGTCCCTTCAATTAGATGAGAAAGGAATGTCCAAAAAGGTTGTGTCACCTAAAAAAGAAAATAATCTGTCATTAATTACTCACCCTCATGTTGTTCGAAACCCATAAGACCTTCACTCTTCGGAACAGAAATTAAGATTTTTTTTGAGGAAATCCGAGAGCTTTCTTATCCTGACTTCAACTGATTCAAGGCCCAGAAAGGTAGTACGGACATTGATAAAATATTCCATGAGTGGTTCAACCACTATTTTATGAAGCTGCGACAATACTTTTTGTATGTGAAGAAAACATAAATAATACCTTCTGTTATTCAACAATTTCTTTTTTTCCGTCTCAGTCTCCACTGCATGTTCACAAGCATATAATGACGCATGCGACATGACGGTAATTAATGACAGAATTTTCTTTTTTGAGTGAACTAACCCTTTAAAGCCCATAACCCCAGAAATTGTCCTAATTGACATGCAGTATCTTTGTTTTGTTAGACTGTGGAAATATAAGCTTTTGTTTTCTTATTTGTAACAGCTGAAAAGTGCCAAAAAAAAACAACTTAAAAGTTAAACTTGAGTTAAACTAAAGCCCATAATCCCAATCTTTAATGTTTTACCTTAACCCTAGATCTATTTGACTAAATCACACTAACTATAGTGCTTGTGTCAGTTTGAGGAAGGGAATAAGTGAAATAAGAAGAATCTGGAACACACGTCCACAAGAATCTTAAACTCTTATAATTACAAAGCAGTGAAATGATAGTGTGGATTGTTTTATACCTCATCCGCCACCGGTTTCCCTTCATTTGAAGCAATGGACAGAGCCTAGCAGGTGTCATTCCTTGGGTTTGTTTTGATGTTTACTATAATCCTAATTAATGCTTTCATGTTTAGGCATCTTCATAACAACATGATCCGGACCCTCGGACAGAACTGCTTTGAGGGACTGCACAGCCTCGAGACTCTGTAAGTAAGATTGTCCCTTCATGAAAGATTAAAAACATGAAAGCATTTCCTGTTTTTAATGCAAACAAAACCTGATCTGTTATTTGATTTTTGGCGTCCTCTTGGAATCATTATTGAAGGGGCTGCGTCTATAAATATAAATTTATAGAAAAATTACTAGCAAACTCGCCTGACTCTACTTATGCTCAGTGGTTCAGCTTTGTATAAACTATAAACAAATCATTCTTTACACAATACTTCTGCTGTTGAGATACACACGTTAATTGCAGTACCTTGTTTTCTAAAAAACACTCTTACCTCTCATTAAACATTAAGAATGAATATATTGCAGTCTTTCATTTTCTGTGATAGAAACAACAATAATGTCCTGACAATGACTTCAGTGTTGGGTGTTCCATTCAAAAGTATATGTGTAAGCAGAGTGGAAACTATACAGTGATTACAATTCTTCTTTATTTTATTTTTTGCTTTGCTTTGGTGCAATGTCAGTAGTATGACCCATGTTAGAGGTGGTTGAATTAATATGATATATTTTATGTACTTTTACATTAACTTTAATATGCAACTTGCCTTATTGTCATCATGAAAAAAATATTAATATTAAATATGAAAGATTTTAAATACTAGTAAAAGAAAAATACAACATCATGATTTATGGCTACTAGCTACAATTTTCATATCACAGCTGAACAATAGTGCACATTTTCTGATGGAATTTAGGCTATATATGGTAAGTTGCACATGGTAGATTGAGATCAAATGTTAAATAGGCCCAATAAATACACTAGAAATGCTATTAAAATTCATGAGAAATTTTAAAAAGGGCTTACAAACCAGAGCCAATGCATATTTGTAATGTAATGTATGAAAGACATTACATAGACCATGCTATGAAAGGTTGGCTTTAAAAGAATAAGCATATGCTGAAGTCACGGTGGTCTCCAGGATACCAAGAGGTTCACACCTGCTTTTTAACAGCCTGCTGAAGTGCTAAAGATGACGTTTTCCTCTTTACGAGAAGGATTTCAGTCTTGAGAATTGCACAGAAACACTTCATTTGAAAGCAATCGCTGAGAAACCGTGCGCTGATACTCTCCTGTGGCAATTGTGTGACTCGATAAATTTGGCTTTTGGACAGAGATTTGTTTTAAGGAGAAAATATTTAAGCTCTTGAAAATGACAAAAATGAAGGCTAGATTAATAGGAAAATTAGTTATGATACTACAGGAAAGTGATTCCCAATCAGCTGTTTTTTTTTTTTTTGCTTTGTTAAAACTTATATACTAAATGTAACCGCATAACTCGTTTGTACAACAAGAATAAAACACCTATTATCATTTTCTAAGCATCAAGCATGCATGCATTAAAATTCCACACAATTAAACTAAAAAAGCTCCCATAATCTGTAATATGTGGTCATGTTGCATATTGAATTACATTTTATATACTGTTATAATGATGGCTAAGCAAGAAACTAATCTTCCTGAGGCAAATATTCTAATATGTAACATGACACACTGAAAGAAATCGTGCCAGCTGTCTCAGTTTAGTTGCACATGTGTGTTTGGGAAGTGTTGAGCTTCTTGAAACAACAGATGCTAACATGTTTGACTTCTTGAGGAGGTCTCAGACATTTTTTTATGGACGAATGTGCATCTTTTTTATTAATGATCCTGTAATCCCCATCACTGTAATTATCTCTGAAAACGCATTCACAACCATCAGACAAAGTGGCCACCACAGTGTTGTTTTGTTATGATGCCTGATGATTTAGCTTTCAAACAAAATTCTGCGTGGTTTGACTAATTGTAAATCGAGGTAACTGACAGCTCCCGTTCTAAACAATGAGGTCTTCCCAGGAAATGAAAGGCATTCCTCTTCTCTGCTATATCAAAGTAATGTCTCCAAACAAGACTGACGGATGTTCTAAACAAAACCAGGATGTAGACATGGCAAAACCACGCGGCACGGCTCACCCACAGCAGCATGTTCCCAGTGTCTCCATATGCAGCCCATTTTATAGGCCACAAGCGCAAGTGGATTTCCATGCAGCGTTTAAAGAAAATTACTTAAACACTAAAAGTGAGCGAACTATTGAATAAAAAGATGTTAATTCAGATTTATATCATCTAAACGGCTCATGTTGTTTGAAAGTGCTGCTTTTAAAAATAGCCGTTCTTTATTGTCACTGACGGTTCCATGAGAAACCTTCACCATCCAACCTGGTCTCATGGCATAAACATACCTTGGGATGCTTTTTAGTGAGAAACTAAATACTTTCCAATATCACTGCACTTTTCAAAATAAATATCCACTGAGCGGCACTAAAACACTGGTTCAATACCTGAACCCAAGCTTGTTTTTAACTTGTTGAAATATATGTATTGCTGTGTTACATTGCTCCAGGTACATATTGTGGCGGTTCAGAATTCAAATATCCGTGGACTGTCGCTATTAGTTAATGCTCCATTGTGTTGGAAATAGTCTATGCCCTACACCAAACCCTAATCTTGATGACACCATCGAGCCATTTTTTAACTTACCTTTACAACTACTTTTTTGAACCATAGTTACACTGGATTTGAACCAGAGATCCTTAGCCTCTGAAGTACATCTCTGTACTCCGTGAACTACTGAACAAACCTATCTTCAATGAAAACCCATAGATATGAAGATATGTTTGATGCTAACATTCAAAAGCATCAGTTTGCATATCTCCCAGCATATTAATATTGTTTTAAAGTCATAACATGATATTCTTCAAGTAATTGTGTGAAAATTACACTTTAATTATCAAGCTTTTTTTTCCCAACTGCCTCTAGTGATCATTACTTTTGGAAACTGCAGTAATATGTACTTACTTGTACATATTTCGCATCTCGCTAAAGTGGGACCAGATAGTCACCATGCATTGAACAAAGATTTTAATACTGGATAAACGTGGGAAAAAGGTTCTTCACACTATGAAACATTAAACAAAGGTTCTTTGGGGAACTGAACATTTTTCTTATATATTATCGTTGTGAAAAGCGAGTCTTTATTTTTGGCGTTTAAGCCATTCATAGGTTGATGTCTCTGTGGTACATCCCAACCAGCCAGCCAACAAAAGTTCAACCAGGGGCACGTGTTTGGGGCATAGTTATCTTTATGTTTAAAAAATATATATATTTTTGTAATTTCATGGTGATGCCATGTCATTCGCTTTTTTAAAAGGTTCTTCACAGCGATGCCACTCTTTTTTACCTTTTTTTATCATTTGAAGAACCTTCTTTTGCCATGAACATTTTCTGAAACAGAAATGCTCTTCAGATGTTACAGGTTCTTAAATGGAACCATTTAGACAAAAAGGTTCTTCTATGGCATCTTAAAGCACCTTTATTTCTAGAATATTCTTAAATATTTTTTTCTTTCAACCTCAAACTTAGACCAAGTTCGCATTAACAGTCTTGTCCAACACACATAAAGATACACACATGTACACCCACACACTGGAATTAAGCAAGTGCTTCGCCCATTCTGGATGGCGGCCAACGTAGGTCCACCCCTATTCACCAAGCTTACTTCAAACGCACTGGCTACCTGCCAGAAACATTTTTTCTCCCCTTAAAAAAAAAACTAAAATATATAAACATTTGAACTGTTTTGAAAGCGTACACTTAACACTAGGGAATAAGACATATAATTATGGGTATGAAGAGACACACTGAGCATTGGGTATTGTAACTGTGGGGAGCGGACGATATGACTAAGACCTGGGCCTTCACAAGGGGATACAGGGCCAAGGGCACCTATTAATGCCGCCCAGTTGCCTTTACTGGGCAAAAAGGAGTGTTTGTGGGGGAAAAAAAAGAAAGAAAGAAAAAGGTCTCCTGTTCAATTATAGGATTTTCTCAATAATTATTCTCTAAAAAAACTCCAAAAGAATCAGAGATGAAAAAGAACGCTGAGATCCAAGAAAAACAACATGCAAACTATGGTCATAAACACATTGTTCTTGCACCTGCGTGTAAAGGCTGCTCGCCCTTAGCAACAGTCGGTGTTTTGGTTCAAGCGTGGTTTTTGGATGTAGGTTTCCTAGAAGGCTAATGAAATGCATACAACAAAAATAATGTATGCAGAGGAGAGGTCACGTCATGTCAGATTAGCTTAGAACAGCTGTCTTGGTCTCCAAGGAGCAGGCCAACACGGAAAACCCGCAAGGTCAAGGGGAGGGATTTTGACTGATTGGAACCACAGTTCTTAAGTGTTTGCTTATGTTACAGACATGTAGGATGAAATATCAAATAAAAAC
The DNA here is from genome assembly GCA_032361065.1 of Enteromius trimaculatus. Lineage (NCBI taxonomy): Eukaryota > Metazoa > Chordata > Actinopteri > Cypriniformes > Cyprinidae > Enteromius > Enteromius trimaculatus. Next base: position 3,111,670 of record JAUMHP010000080.1, on the reverse strand, counting down.
GTCAAAACAGTTGGGCTAATATGTGATGAGACTGCTAATTGTTGCTCGAAAGGTGGTCTAATGCAAGCCGCAACTTAGATGTAGCTGAGCTAAAGATTTGCACATACGAGATCTTTTTCTCTTAGCTTGTGTTTCTCAAAGTTCTTCTGCTCCTTTCTCTAGGGAACTGAACTTCAATGACCTTCAAGAGTTCCCCGTGGCCATTCGCACACTCGCCAAGCTTCAGGAACTGTAAGTAACCGAGACTAACTTACCCGGCATACATGCGTCAGTGTGCTTCCTTTAAAGTGGACCGCTTGGCCTGGCCTCGTGCTCCTTGTAAATCCCGCTTAGTCCCTAGAATGTGGTTCTCAAGCACAAGTCTCCTGAAAAAAGCAGATGCTTGGAGATGAGCTCTTAAGTCCTTCCTTCTCAAGTATCCTAAAGTGTTTTTTGCTTGCAGGACTGCCTCCTGACAGGTGTTTCTGTAAGATACGAAGGATGTTTACATGGGCAAATGTGAATTGACGCAAACAAATGGCTCACACGTGTGCTTATAGAGGAGCTTGAGATAAAATGCAACTAGATTCGATTGTCCAAGGTGATTAATTCATTTTCGGCACCCAAAAAGGACCTTATAGCCTTGTTTATTTAACACGCGTAATTATTTTAGACTGTTTAGAATTTTCGGATTACAATTTGCTGGCACCGTGTGTGCCATAAATTCACTTTAGCATGTTATATTCATAGTGCCGGCAGATGATGATGAATTATAAGCTGTTGCAGTAGTTGAATGCGTGGCCTCTCCGAAAGGCACGTCAGTGCTGCAATTTATAGCCTATACGGAACAGATGCAGTTAGCAAAAGCACTCTGCAAAGCTGGTCTTGATCGCTGGATTTCCTCATCCCATAGTGGATTGTGTTTAAGTGTGCAGATGGTCATATTCTCAATCTCTATGCATCTTACAGGGGTTTCCACAACAACAACATTAAGGCCATTCCAGAGAGAGCGTTTGTGGGGAACCCACTTCTGCAGACCATGTGAGTATCTTGTCTCAGCCACGACAGTAAAGAGCTTCTCTGTTGACTAAACATGCCTCACTGTGTGATAGAAAGACATGTTATAAAAGTCTGTTTATCTCAGCCAACGGACCAGGAAATGTGTGACAAATATTTGGGTCCTTTTACAAACGGGTGCCTTTTTTTGGCCCCTCTTTTACAAGTTTAAATGTGTGCAAATGGTATGTGGTATGTTTAATTTATTTTGTCTATATGATTAGATTTTCATTGATAATGTATAAAATATTTTTAAACCTTTTTTTATGTTTTTAAGAATGTTTCAAGGTAACATGTCAATCCTGTTACCAACATAACTACCTAAAAATAATGTACTTATGTTCCATATTAAAAAATATAATAATAAAATAATGAAGGCAAACTTAACTCTATTTTGTCTATATAAAAGAAAGAAAGAAAGAAAGAAAGAAAGAAAGAAAGAAAGAAAGAAAGAAAGAAAGAAAGAAAGAAAGAAAGAAAGAAAATTATCTGATTACATCAACCCTGTTAATAATTTATTTGGTTTTAAATTTAAGCTTTGTTACCAAGATAGAATAGAACTGAGTACTCAGAATGCAGCATATTAGTTTTAATATATTTAGATTTAATATGGATATGGCACAGTGTAATTTATTAATGCTAAAATGCAATCTTTCCTGAAATAATGTAAAGATTCTTATCAAAGTGGAACATCAACTCATTAAGAACGATCTATCCAATTTCTAATGAAATGTCTTTTTCTTCTCTGTTCAGTCATTTCTACGAGAATCCCATTCAGTTTGTTGGCAGATCGGCATTTCAGTTCTTGCCAAAGTTACACACGCTGTAAGTACAAGTCTATGTGTGAAATGATAACACACACATGATTAAACAAAGCAGTTTGGCTTCCGATAAGGCACCTCTAAAGTACCAGTTGGCAAATGTGTATAATTTCCATTTCATCATTGCTTTCATTTTGATGAATACTGTAATCTTGCTCGCCTCTTGCCATCACGTCTCTCATAAGTAAACATTAAACTAGTAATTTGTCTCCAAAAAAACAGCATGGTTCAATTATACCCTCATAAATGCCAAAATATGAGATTTAGCTTTTCAAAAAACTAATAAAAAGTAATTTATCTCTCTCCAATTACACAGACAGTGCATAAGAGTGCAGTGAGAGTCTATTCAGATATTTTGATATGAAGCCCTCCGTTGCTGATTTTGGGTAGTGTTGCGAGTGTAATCAAAATGATGGAACCAAGTGGAATAATATTGCCTGTAGATGATGGAGAGCTAAGTGGGTACGGTAACAGTAGACATCCCTGTGGTTTTGCTGGACGACATCTTCATTAGCAGAACGATCCTCACTAATGAGTTATCTAATCTCGTTTTAGCTCTTTGAACGGGGCCACTGAGATCCGAGAGTTTCCAGATTTGAAAGGAACCACCAGCCTGCAAGTTCTGTGAGTCTGAGATCAAATGTCCCCATTTCACGCAGGATCGGTTTCACTTAAGAGACTTCCAGAAGTTCTTCCCACCGAAGAGGACAAAGGAATAACCATTGACAAAATAGAGATGCTTTTACTGAACTCTCACCATGTCGGCGAGTTTCGTACAAGGTTAAAAATCATGCAGGGCGAAGGCATACTGAACCGAGCACTTATATAAAGCCCTGTATATAATTACTGATCCTAAAGGAGCGTTAAACCAGTCATTAGAGTTAAATAAGAAGGCTTTTCAAATGGGTTTTGGTCACGAATCAGTCTCGCATTGTTTTTGAGGATGCTCAAACTGAGCTAAATTTTGATAAAGCCATTGTTAATTAACCATTTTAAGGGAAATCGTTGCACCTTTGCCTACACTGCTTGGATAGAACTAAGTATTTTTACATTTTTCAAGAAAAAACTACGTCATGTATGTCTAAAACGATACCTTTTAATAAGATTTGTCTTATTTCCATTTAAAAAAAAGCTTTGGATATACTTAAAATGTACTCTAGCAAACTTGTTCCAGGGATAAATCTCAATTTCTCCATTTTTCTTGATCTTTTGTAGTGCATGCACATTCATACGATTGCTCATTTTTCGTTCACGGTTTCTGTCTGCTGTTTGGCACACATTCAGTGCAAACTCTCCTCTTCGATTTTCTCTCAGTACGCTGACCCGAGCTGGACTGACCGGCCTGCCGTATGATCTCTGCCACCTGCTGCCTAAATTAAGAGTGCTGTGAGTTTCCAAACATGAATACGCACCTGCAACACACAAACACATTCGAAAGCTCATCTCTAAACGATTCCTAAAGATCCGGGCTGGCAAAGGGAGTTCAAATTCACCTCTGAGGAATTTGATGTAGCCAAACTTTCAAGGAGTTCCTGAAAGCCTCTTTTTAACATGATCTTCAAAACACGTCAGCGGGCAGATATTTAGATATATTAGATATTTAGAGCAATTTGATCATTTTAGCAGTTGTGCCATGCTTGTTGCAAACAATTTAAACATTTAAAAATTGAGTAATTTCAAGCAGTTTTTACTTTTTTGCTTTGCTTTAATCACTTCGCTTAAGACAGATAAGAGCAACCACTTACAGGTGGGCCAGTTCAGTTAGAGAAACCCCTGCAGGAAGAGTGAAACTAAATGTAAGTGTTCAGATGAAGAATTAGACCTCTGGGGAAAGTAGTTGCTTAACATGCCATTCTTTCTCTATACATTTACTTATGCTCTCTCCAACGTTTCTTCTTGCATAAACAATTTAATATGTTAAACGAGGTAAAAATAAAATACTGTATCTAGTAGGACAAATTATGATGCAATTCCATAAATAACATGTTAGTTCAAAAACAGTGTAAGGGTAGAAAAGCAGCAAAAGAAGCTGGTCATTTTATTTTCAAGTAGATAGCTCTATGAGAAATGACTTACCTCAGTTGGGATTTAATGGGAAATTATTATGCAAGTCTGTCATTTCTATATATATATATATATAATACATTATCCAATATATTCCAAGGGGGTGTTTTCATAAAACAAAACAAAACAAAATCCACTGGATGCTGTCCAAAATAGCGCTACGGAGACTTCACGGTGATGAATAGTTAAATAAGCTTGTTATTTTTAATATCTTTCTGTACAAAAAAAGTATTCTCGTAGCTTCGTAATATTACAGTTGGCACTGATGGAAGATGGAGCATACTCTTTAATACTTTTCTGCACCTTGACAGTCATACTGTAATTGTTTGATTGGAGTAACCCTTTAATGTTTCAGTAGTATTTACATTACATCATATCACTGTAATTTACCAAGAAATCATTCGATTTTTTCCACAACATTCTTTGAGACAGGGT
>JAUMHP010000080.1:3091687-3107215 GCA_032361065.1 Enteromius trimaculatus | reverse complement strand
AATCATTAGATTCTTTCCACAATATTCTTTGATACAGGGTTTCCTAAATATATATATATATATATATATATATATATATTTTTTTTTTTACATTTAAGATTTTACATTTAGTCTACATCACACTTGTAACATTTATTTGCAAAAACTTTTTAATCAAAATAATTTTGTATTAATTCTTTAATGGTGTACACTCATAGGCATACCATGTACCAACTCACAAACTACCTGAAACCCTGATTTACACAATAATGTTGTTTTGGGGGTCTTTTGAAAGTTATGCTATTGTCTCCATGTCAACTATAAAAACATGAATTGGTGAAAGTGGTGACTTGATGTGCATTACATGTCCAGTCTATAGGTATGCATGCAGATGCACAGTGTTTCTTTAAACAAAGTGATATCGCCAACTAATGGCATGCATAATATAGCATTTTAGCTGTTTTGACTGATCTGTGTGAACAGAAATTGTGTTTGGCAACATTGTCAACTGTGTGTAAAAACTATTTCTAAAACTGTGCCATTTTTAATTATCTTTTTTAATACATCTCTGTACTGTAATTGTGCCCTTACATCAAAATTAATTATACACTTTGTGTATTTCCATATAAATACATGCTTTTTAAGATAAAGATGTCAGCACTCTTCAGTTATGAGGAATCTTCTATATCAGTCTATATGCGTTTGATTTCAGGGAGCTGTCGCACAATGTCATCGAAGAGCTGCCGAGTTTCTATCACTGTGCCTCTCTTCAGGAGATGTAAGTTCAGGCATCTCTCTCTCTCTCTCTCTCTGAGTGAATAGAGTAATATCAGTAACGTATCTATGATAACTTTAAGAGCCCTAAATAACCCACATAGTACTTGACAAATGACAGTCATTACTGTGGCAATCCATCAGTGTCCATATTTGGGAAGCTTTCAAGTGGTGTCTGCCATAGTGTGTGTGTGTGTGTGTGTGTGTGTGATGCAGTAATACCAGTTCTTTTGTTTTGACTCGGCAGAGGCCTGCAGCACAATCTGATCAAACAGATTGAGATGAACACATTCCAACAGCTCAGCTCTCTGCGTTCATTGTGAGTACTGCAAACATGCTCATCTTCTGCTGGCCATAAGCGTTACACTGAAAAAGCCTCTCTTATTTAATACACATTGCAATACAAATTATATGAACAATTTCACTGTCAAACCCCCCTTTTTCATACTGCATGAATGACTCGAAAAATCTATTTCACATAATGAATTGGTGACTTTGATTACCGACCTAAAAATAATTAAATGTATCTTTCAGCATTCAACTTTCAAAACTTACAATTTTTTATTTATTTATTTATTTTTAGTTATTTTAGTTAAGTTAAGTATAGATAGCTTCCATATGCATGTTTTTGTTTGATGAGAAAAAATAAATGTATTGGCTCACCAATACTACCCCCTAGAGGCCAAGACAGTCTACACACATTAACCATAAACATCTTGCACAACCAAAAGGCAGAAAATCACATTGCAAAACTTTAAATAATGATCATTGTTAAAAGAATTTGAGAGCAAGGCTGTTTTAGATATTGGATCTTGAGAATGATCACATTTTTAATATTGGCTGTCAAGAGCGGAACAAAAACATTTCTGGTTTTCTGAGAAAATGAGAAATGACAGATGTACGGACGAGTAAATAATTTCTCATTACAGGGATCTAAGCTGGAACAGGATCAACACCATCCACCCTGATGCCTTTTCCTCTCTTCAGTCGCTCATTAAACTGTGAGTATAATGTATGCAAATCAGTGGCAGCGCATATGACTGGATTTAGCCTAAAGATTACACACCTTAGAGTCTAGATGTCTGTGTAGTCGTACAAAAACTGTTATTAAACTGTGACCTGGCACAACCGTCCCACTTACACAAACAAAGAGATTCCATGATGCACACTTTTTGAGTTTCTGTCATCTGTGCAATGCTTTATTTGGCTCAAACTGAATAGACTGCGCTTGCAATCACGGTTAAAAGCTCTGCACAGCGGTGAAGACGTGTGTCGTCAGTCACAGGCGATTAAATGCAAGCAGCATTAGGTGAAGAATTTGATGAATGAATGAGGAAGTCTGATAAAGAGTGTGGCTGATAAATGTGTGCAGCAGTGCATCATACTCGAGTAGACACTGCAACAGTTATGAACCTCTAGTTTTAGTAAACAGCATGCATGGAAACGTCAAATCACTGGTAGGGAAGTCAAAACCAGCAGTATTTGTTGACCGTTCTGGGCTCAATACAACTACATTGTTGATTACCACAGACAATTATTTTGACTTGTCCCTTGGTTGTAAAAACAAGCAAAAATAACTGTCTGTGGTAATAAACAGCATGCCACAGATGCTGTCGATAGAGCTTATCCTGTATTGAACCTGGACTATGCAGAGTTTTATTTAAACTGACACGTTCTAGCTTTTGTCGGGGTTAAAGGTTCAAGGCCTGTGTGCCAAAACATGTCAGTTTAAATAAACCTTTCTCCAATCAGGACAGGCTGTTGGATTTAAACTCCGTTAAGTACTTGTAAAGTGTCCACAAAAGGTTTTTGGATCTAAAATGTTTGAATTCAAGATGCATTTATTTTATATTTAAGGTGCCCCTGTTATGTGTAATCAAAGGTTCATATTTTGGTTTTGGGAGTTCCCAACAACAGGTTGACATACATGCAAGGTCAAAAAAAAACACTTCCATTGTCTTATAAAACACATTTATTTTTATCTTATTTGCTTAGTGACTCCCAAACGATTTGCTGAACCATTGATTTTTCCAAATCCCTCCTTTGTGTGACGCTAATTTAAGGTGATTAGTCAATTGGTCTCATTTTCATTTCATCATGCCTGTAAAGCAGTGTTTGTGAGCTCAGTGCTCCTTTACATACAGCACTTCAAAGGGAAACAGACCTTTTAACGCTCCAACAGTGGCAAATAGTGGTGAAGAATACATTTTCATGCCGACCAATGCTAAAAGACCAACAACTGGCAGGAAATATACTAATGATTTATAATGACGTCAACATGAAACAACTTGGGATTCATTTTAAAAAATGCCTAATTTCCAATCCACTCTTTCTTTTGAGAGACAATAAGTGCATACACAGTGCACTCTTAGATATCAACATTTATATTTAATGTGGGGAACTGTTTATGTGCTTCCTCTGATAAGACACCTGTGTGAATTTCAGAAGAACTGACTTGACACATCCACTAAAATCACTGACACAGCTGATTACAAGTAACTACAAAATATTATGGTTCCATGTGGTGTCTGATGGGGCAACTAATTTTGCCTCATGATTCTACTACTAACTGATGGTCCCCGAAACACAATATTGGCAAATGTTTAAACTTTTAGTGAATTGGGACATCATATAGATGCTTCAAGTGTAACTCCATCTGCAAGTTGCTGATCTTCTATCTCCATCCAGAGATCTCACTGGGAACCGACTGAGCAGTCTCCCGCTCACTGGGCTAACAAGTCTCACTCATCTTAAGCTGAAAGGAAACATGGCACTGTCGCGTTCCTTCAGAGAGGAGGACTTCCCCAACATAAGGTACATTTGTGGTAACCAATAACCCCAAAAAAGTCAATCAACTCCTTCCGCACAGCAGATTAAAGCAGTTTCATGTTAAACCATCAAAGAAAATTCACAAGTGTATGTGGTTATTAATTCCCACAACACAAATTCCTTGAATAGCTCAAAAACACATAAAGGTTTTGCTTTGTTTTCAGAGAAACGTTCAAGTGTTTATAGGATTGACAGTTTCAAGATAATCTGTTGCTGTAGGAACATTCTGTTCATTGTTACGAATAAACAGTTTCTGTTTGTTCAGTTTCCTAGAATATCTGGCTCAAAGCAAGGCATCTGACAAGCAGAAAGATTATTCTTTAAGATACCTCAATATTTGCAATACAGAGAGGCTGTAATAAATACCCGATCCCGATTCATCAACTGGCTCAGGACTTGGAAGGCACTCCAAAACTTTAGTCTTAAGTACTTGCATGGTTTGATCAACACCTCAAAAAATTTGAGATTTCAAGTATTACCCTTTCCCAAAAGCAACTGATCAAGCACAGTTTCAACTGTGACCCAAATACATAATAAATAGTCCTTGCGGTTAGATATATTGCTAGTTTACTTCATGTGTCATTTGCAGATTGATGAATCATTCTTTCTCTGAAATGGGATCTTTTATAGGTTTTATATTTCCTCAAACTGATGCATTATGCACTTATTTTTTAATGTTAAAATTCCATTTGGGACAACTGATGAAACAACTGCTATAAACTAAATTTTATACATGGTGTCACTATTGTTGAAACAGGGTCATTGAGATGGCATATGCCTATCAGTGCTGTGTATTTGGAGCCTGCAACAGCTACAAAGCAGCCAGTCAGTGGGATGAACAGATGGGCAGCGAAGAGGAAGATCTCCAGAAGAAAGCTCTGTCTCTGTTCCCCATTCACACTGACAACAACTGTAAGTCCTACAACTTCACCTGGCCATCTTACAGATCTGGAAACATTATACCATTTTGCTGCAAAAAAAAAAAAAAAGTTGCTTTACCATTACAATTGCTTTTAACTTACCAGATTAATAGCATGGTATTCTTACTGCTACCTAAGTTTGATCACCTGCACATTACTATTACTTTCTGCCACACTATATTATATTGCCAGAAATTAAGTGTCCTCAACTAAGCAAGCCAAAGGCAACAGTGGCATAAACCTACCCTGATGAAAAAAAACTGCTTATAGTGGTTAGGTATGTTTTGAAGAATGGCTGCTGGTTTGTGTTGGTCCTTGGCAACTAGCTCCTGCTCAGGTCCAGTTTAACACGTGACCAGCAGCTGTACTTTAAAACATACCTTACCATCATAGGCAAAAAAATGCATTGGGAAAAACTTCATCTGTAACAGAAATTGATAAAAAAAAAAAAAAAAAAAAACTTTGCTGAAACCAGGCTCAGTTGGAGGTTAGTTCTTCTTTGGCCCAAGTTTTCGGGTAACCAAAAGCACTGGCTCGCACTGGCCCAACAGCAGAAACGCAGTTAGTGATCTAAACCAGGGGCATCCCCTACTCCTGGTTGGCCACTCTCCTGTTGAGTTTAGCTCCAAGCCCAAATAAACCCCTGAACCAAATAATCCTGGTCTTATGAGGCATACTAGAAACTTCCAGGCAGGTTTGACTCCCTTTTGGACTCTAGCGGGAGTTTTAGTCACTTCCATGTTGGTTTTACAAGAAAGACTGGGAGATTGCCGCTTGATCTAAACACTGGACTGATAAGAGTGCCTCAGAGATCCATGTAAATAAGAGGTTCTCAAAGTCCACTTTTCCTACAGAGTTTATCTTAGGAAAGCTAATTCGACTTGAATCGAAGGATAAGCGTTTGACAATCAAAGCAAGAGCTATGATTTCAGTTTGATTAAGGTTTAAGCAAAACTGGATCTTGAGGGCCAGAGTTTGAAAATCCCTGATGCAAATACTATCGCACTAAACAGAGCAGGTAGACTACTTGAGATGGTCTTTTCACCATGTGAACAGGCATGCAAAGAGCTAGAAGAAACCAGTTGGTTAGGTTGAAATTATCGGGGCAAGTTTCCAAACTGCAATACTGTATTGTAGCAAGTCACTCAAGTTTGTACACTAAACCTTTTTATCAGAGTCCCAGTAGCCAAAAATGAAAACACTGGTCCTACACAAACACGTTCCTCATATGAAAGGAACATAAAAGCACCACTTGTAGCAGTTTTCCACAGAGTGTGTGTGTGTCTATTTTTATCTGCTCTGTTCTATCTGCCAGTCTCTTCATCTTTAATTAGCACAGTAGAAACATGTCAGGGCCTTACAGTAACCACAGGTATGTGACAGATGAAATAAAATGTGTCTTTTCTCCACGCATTCCTTGATGCTCGATCTGATCAGGTTTCAGACTTGAAAGGAGCTCTCCGTAATTACACTCCATGGGAAATTAGATAAACATTAACAATTCAAGGTCCAAAACATACCATTTGGGTTATCGGAAAATAACAAAACCAGAACACGAACAAAGCCTGATGATTGATTGCACGCTGAAGGAGAAGTGGAAAGTTGCAACTGAGATGTGTACGGTGTTGAGTGGCGCTAAAGCCCTTAGATAAATTAATCCGTTCCAGCAGACTAGAGGTCCACAACATGGTGATTTATCTTCTGCCAGACTGAGTGCATCATGCCATCTTGAAGAAGACTGAAGACTGTTTCATCATACTGGTGTACATGCACAAACAAAAAGTGCCTCATGCTTTTCGTGTGTTCACTTGCAGATGACCTTGACTTAGAGGAATTCCAGTTAGCTATTGAAGAGTCCAAACTACAAACCAGCATACAGTGTACCCCCATCCCAGGTAAATCTAAACTCAAGCTTATATGTATGCCACCAAGACTAAAAAAGCCTGTTCACATCTAGTACAAACAAACTAAACAACAAGCATGTTAAAGAAAGACATATTTGCAAATAGCTGTTATACCAAAACTATGCACGCTTCTCCAAATCCCCTCAAGACACTTAAGCCAAGCCGTATTTGATTACGCTCTGATAAAACTGATGGGTCACTGTACTTTTTACATTTTAATAGGACTAACTGAAGTGTAATTTTATGCACTGAAAAAATATACAAGAGAACAAAATATTGTATGGCAAGGAAAATGTGGCCTGTAATCTTTCTCAGACTATTTAAAAAAAAGGCTTATTTTCAAACTCCTCTAGTGTTAAAAAGATGAGTTTTATCATTTTGCCACTTTTAGCTGTAGCTTAGCATAGATAATTGAATCTGATTAGACCGTTAGCATCTCTCTCAAAATGAAAAGAGAATAATCTAGGAACTTTACTGCGGTAACATGGCTGCAGCAGGCACAATGATATCACACAGTGCCTGAAAATAGTCCCAATAGATTATTACGCCAGAATAGAGTATAGTTCTAGTTAATTAGTCCTCTGGTCTAATCAGATTCAATATGCTAAGCTACAGCTAAAAGTTCTCTGCCAGACCCAGAAATCAGCCTGAATGGATTCAAAAACTGTAAATCTTTTTGCAATCATAAAATAAAAAAAGATTCATAAATAAGCAATAAAACAAATGTCAGGTTCTTGCAGTACAAGTTTTCTGACAAGGTGCAAAGATGCTAATAAAGATGCATTAGGTTAGGATGAAACCAGTACAATTTTATGTGTACTTCATTAGACTTAAAAAAACTTTAATCTAAAATCTAAAAAAAGATTTGCACATAATTTTGTGAAACATTGTTGTGCATATGATTCTTATGAAAATTTAGTCTTGGTGTGAATAGGATTTAAGTCGATGTGTTCTTTCTGCTTCTGCTTTAATTTATCCTTTCACCCCTTCAGGTCCATTTAAACCATGCGATAACCTGTTTGACAGTTGGGTGGTACGACTTGGCATGTGGCTCATCTCTTTGGTCTCGCTGATGGGAAACAGCCTTCTCCTCACGACAGTTTTTGCATCCCCCAGCTATCTCTCCCCTGTTAAGTTCATCATTGGCACCATCAGTGGCGCCAACCTGCTTACAGGCCTGTGCACGGGGACACTGGCACTTGTTGACGCCAGGACATTTGGAGAGTTCGCCCTGCATGGCGCTCAATGGGAAATGGGTGCAGGATGCCAAACAACAGGCTTTCTTTCAGTTCTAGCCTCGGAGGGCTCCATACTCTTCCTGACCTTGGCTGCAGTGCAGTGTAGCGTGTCCGTGTCATGTGCTCGAGCCTACGGAAAATCGCCCTCTTTGGGAAGCGTGCGAGCTGCTGCAGTGGCATGCTTGGTACTTTCATTAGCAGTCGCCGCTTTGCCGCTAATTGGGGTCGGAGAGTATGGAGCAACTCCGCTCTGCATGCCATCACCACTGCCGGATGGTGAACCTTCTACGTTGGGTTTCATGGTAGCTCTGATAATGATGAACTCCTTGTGTTTCCTGGTGATCACCGGAACTTACATCAAACTGTACTGGGACCTGATGAAGGGAGACTTTGACAGTATTTGGGATTGCGCCATGATCAAGCACGTAGCCTGGCTCATCTTCACCAATTGCCTGCTCTACTGCCCAGTGGCCTTCCTCACATTCTCCTCCCTTCTGGGACTCTTTCCTGTGAGTGAGGAGGTTGTCAAATCAGTCGTCCTGGTGCTTCTGCCTCTTCCTGCATGCATCAATCCCTTGCTCTACCTTTTCTTCAATCCGCACTTCCGTGAAGATGCACGTCTGCTTTTGAGCAGAGCTCACCCCCATCATGATCGCAACCTGGATTCCTTCATCTCTATTGACACGGAGAAAAGCTCATATGACTCCACCCAAGCCTTGGTGTCCTTTGCCGCTGAAGCAGAGGCATCGTTCGAAAGTTCATCAGCACCAAACCCAGAGACGGTCGCCAGATTTTCTTGCCCACCCTCAGTGACTCTCATTCCATGCCAGATGAAGATGAAACCCTCAACAGAGAGGGATAACGTCGCAGAGAACCTGGTCAGAACACCAGGACTCATTGTCAAAGAGCAGGAGCACCTTAAGAGCAGTGGACAGGACACTCATAATGCAACCTCCTTCTCTGGAGTCTACCACTCCATGCATCTCTCAACTCATTCTTAAGTCTTCTCCTAAACTCTAGCGTTTTTAAGGACCCTTCGAGCATGAGAACTTGTGAGCCCACATATGAACTGACCCCTGAAACCTTCAGAGCTAATGAACAATGAACTGTATTTTGGGACTATATATAACCATACTGTCCCAACTGCAACATGCCATTCTTAAAGGGAAAAAAAAGGAAAGAAAAGCCTAATCGCATTTTGTGACATAATCTTGTAGGCCATTTAGTAATTTAAGCAACAAATTTTCAAAAACAAAATCCACAATTATTTTTTTTAACTTGTTTGTGTAATTAGGCTTAAAGGAGTGTTCTGGGTTTAATATCATCTCCATGCATTGATAATTCTCAACGGAAATGATTTCTTTTTTTACAAGCAAAACAATCAAGCATTAAGTACATACTATAAAAGTCTATGAGGCGAAGTACTGCACCTGCATAAAACCTCAAATTCGCAAAGCGTCTACAAAACACAAAGACACAAGAATTGACCCAATTTGCGTTGGTAATGCAAACCCAGAAATTAATCCACCTTCAACAGTGTTCTCACATATTATGAGCACTACATTTCATTGTTTTGAACCTGGAACATTCCTTTAATTAGTAAATATCACAGGGATGTTTGTTGATGTACAAGGACTTATGCATCTAAATATTTCAATGTGAAAAAAAAGAAAACTTTTATGCATTCATTTCCAAGTGTGTATATATCAAAGTCTTGTTAATTATTTGCAAGTCATTTCTTGCACTTGCCCTTAGAGAATTTTAAAAAAAAAATGTACAGGAAGTTAAATTCCTATGTATATTGTCAAATAATATTTAGTGTTTTAAAAACAACAATAACAAACAAACATTGTGCCAACAGGTGCTAAAACATATTGCTATAAACATACTCTCTTGCAAGTACATAGAAGGCTTGATGAATGCTCTGCAAGCTGTATATATTTAGCATGCATTGTGGCGGTAAAAGAAATTTGAAGAGATACCTTGTGCCGTTAACTCAGGTTGTAATTTGGTGTAATAGATCTAAGTTTAAGTCTTCAAAAAACACATTCTTTTCCACATGCTGTACATTATTATTTCTCCTCTAAGTCCCGCCTCCAGAAACGGGACATTTGCACAAAACTCATCTTCTAAAAAAGTGAGGTGTGCTCTGATTGGCCAGCTATCCAGTGCACTGTGATTGGCCAAATAGCGTTTGGCGGAAATGTTACACCCCTTACCGTAACATGACGCCGCGTCCAGGCACTATGACACCAAAAAAATAAAACACATTACAAAAGAGCCATTTGTTGCATCCATTGGAGACATAATTACTGATTATTATGACTTAGTACTGTCTTTTTTACGAGTTGTGTTGCATCGCGTCAGTCTGCATTAACAACACTTCCCTTCACTGCTCAAAACTTAAGTTGAATAGTGTACAAGACATAAAGTATATCTCATCTCTTTAGTCTTTGATCTTCTTTATGCACAAAAAGCTTCTAACACTCTAAACATAAATTCAAATTTGAAATCGCATCATATGACCCCCTTAATCTCTGTTGCTCCACCATGACAGAAGCAAAAATGCACCATAGGAGATAAAATTTAACATTACAACTTTACAAGAAATTCAAGCTTGCATTGCTAGAAGCATTTGCATTCATGTACTTGCACAGTCTATGTTTGAGCTTCACAATGCCATATTTTTTTCCCCAGGTCACAGGATTAAGGTGCAAAACATGAAATATATCAAACATGTTGATGCTATAAACTGAAGATGAAAAAGAACTATGAGTGATTTGATTAGGTTGTAATAAAGCTTGGTCAGGATCTTTTACAGATTGTAAAGTAGGCTAGCTATTGTATTGTAAAATATAACTACCTCTGATCTAGCATGCTATACCTTTTTATCCTTGTTGATTTCTATTCTTTTTATATTAAATGTATATTAAAATGTAATTTTTATATTGAAAGTTTAAGATCTTTGTACAACAGACACTATTCTGGATGTAAATATTTTAATATTTCTGTAAACATGTGATAAAGAATGATTTAATAAAGTTATTAGTTTCATAAATGTATGTCTTGAAGACTACTGAACGATTCAGGGAGATATGAATGTAAAAATATTCAAAGGTACTTCTGCATTTTCATCAACAATAAACATGAAATCTGTTCCAAAATAAACTGTATAAAATGAGATCACGATAACTTAGATGTTGTAGGATTTTCTTGGGTTTCTCTCAAGTGCTTCCAGTGCCTCTCGCTTTTATTCTTAAGAAAACTGTGTGTCCACAGCACTCTTCAAACACAAGAGCGAGGTGAAACGGTGCAGAGCGACTGTAGAATAGAAGAGCGCTGGCTCCCTCCAGTGTGTGATGTGTGTGATGACAGTGTATGAATTGCTGGACTTTGCTAAACAGCCAGTCATGAAAAGAATACATCTTACCTTGTTCTTCTGGATTCCATGGCCAGCTATTTCTTGGCCTTCGCTCCTCTCTGTGTGTTGGTTTGTTGCGTTTAATATCTGAGGACTGGAAAGTCGGTGTTAGGGTATTTTGAAGCATAGGGTATGCATTCATCCATCTTAAATATACATCACAAGGCTCCGGGAGGTTAATAAAGGCCTTCTGAAACTAATTTATGTGTTTGTTTAACCCTTGTGCACCCTTTTGGATTGCATTTAGTTTATTTTTTTAACTGCATAAACTTTGGCTCTGGAGTGTATTTTCATTGGAACTTTAATATTCCACCCTCATTTCCTTTAATAAATCTATTAAAAAACACTAGCAGCCTTTTGCAAAGAACTGTATATAATATATAAGATATTGTTCATAAATCATACCAAGCTTCAAATTTTTATGAAATTATTATTTTTTTTGACATAAACATTTTTGTCCACTGTGGACCTATGTGTAACTTTTTTTTTTTTTTAATTAATGCACATGGGTTAAGAAAAATATAATTTTTTTAACTTTATTAAGACCTTCCTTCATCTTTGGAACACATTTTTTTTTTTCAACGATTTCTTCTCCACCATCATTACAGGTTTCAAATGGCATGAGGATGAGTAATTATTGACCGAATTTTAATTTTGGGGTGAACTACCCCTTTAAAACGGCATGAAAACATGATCTGTTTCCTGGTTACATTTCAAGTAAATCACCATTTGCTGATCTTTGATGACCCAATGAATTTTTACATTAAATGTAAAATGCTGAAAAACATGATGAGATTCATACAGTATATTGTTTTAATAAACAGACTGCTGATTACATTGTTAATGTTAATATATAAAATTTATATATATAAAATTCTTTTTTTGTTACTTTTTACAAATAGTGGAGCATACATGAATATTCATGAATTTCCTGTTTCGTGTTAAAGCGCCACCGTTTGGATCACACACGCTCGGCCGAATACACACAGTTTTTGGAACAAGTGTGATGAACTTCAGCAGGTATAGGCTACTGCTAATTTAGGCACAATAGTTTGTAGATTGTGTCGTGTGTTACAGCATGTTTAATTAAATTATTACAGATGATGTGCCTGACTCTGAGGATACACTACTTAAACATTTCTGTTTATGCATCTAATTTATTTTGACAGTCTTTACAACTGTTAATAACCAATATAAATGTATCTTTTTATTTGCTGGTGACATAAACTTTCAGTTGTGATCATTCTATGGTGTTTCTCATCGTTTGCTCATTTGGTAGCCTACATAACATCATCCCAATTTAAGTAATAAATTAATGATACCATTTTTATAATATATTTTAATTCTATTATGAACATTCTTAACTCAGACACGGTGAGACGGTAAAAGATAAAGTGATTATTTATCTATTTTGCATTTTTTGTGTATCTGTCTTGATCTATTATATGGGAGCCTTTAAGGAGCACCAAATTTGTAGAATAATTTTATTATGCACGCTGTTTTACAGTACCTCCTCTGCGCTTTTGGTTTTCAGTGGGAAACCCTCACAACACTTCGTAAAGTTATCTATCATCACACAGATGTATTTTTGTTGGTGTGAGACCCCAAGGTATCTTTCCAAATCTTTTAAACTCGGTCAGTTCTTTGATTTTAGCCCCATCCATCTTCAACATAACAGTGCAAAATCTAATAAGTCTTATATATAATTGGTCATTACATGTAGCCTAATTGTGTGCACCAGTGGTCTGTCATCTAGCATTAATGTGATTTCATTACCTATAATAATGGTAAGCTTTGTATTAAATATATAGTTTGTTTTCCAATTTGAATGATAAAAATGTAATTTACCTACTATCGTTTCTTTTCCTTTTTGTTGTATGTTACATCAATTTTCATCTATGTCAACAAAATGATCGAAGTTATTAACTTATCTTTTGAATTAAAGAATTAATAATCACAACACTGTGTTCAGTATATGCCTTTTGTCAGTTACACTCTTAAAAATAAATGTGCTTCAAATTGTTCTTCAGAGTGATGCCACAAAAGAACCATTTTTGGCTCTATAAAGAACCATTTAGTCAAAGGTTCTTTAAAGAAACCATGTCTCTTGTACCTTTTTATAATTTAAAGAACCCTCTTTTGCCACAAAGAAGCTTTCACGAAACAGAAAGGTTCTTCAGATGTTAAAAATTCTTTATGGAACCATTTAGACAAAAAGAGTGTTTTTTTAAGAGTGTATGTTATGTCTTCTCTGTACACACATTTGCGGTTAAAACCAACACAAAAATACCCTGGTATCTTTATTGTATTCAAAAATGCAAAATAGACAAATAATCACTTTATCTTTTACCGTCTCACCGTGTTGGAGTTAAGAACGTTCATATTAGAATTTAAATATATTATAAAAATGGTAGCATTAATTTATTACTAAAGTTGGGTTGATGTTATGTAGGCTACCAAATAAGCAAACAATAAGAAACACCATAGAATTATTTTTATGTCACCAACACAAAAGATAGCTACATTTATATTGAATATTTCACAATACCCGTCATGCAGGATCAAGTTTGGTGACCCTGAGCTCACCCTTACATCCCAAACACATTAAACATTTTGCAAATCTTTTGCGAAAGACAAATTAATATGTTTACTATTAATCAAGTAACGTTAATCCATATGAAAGTAAGTTAGCTCAATCATCTTCGACTTTGTGATGAATAGTCTATTAAGCTACACTGTAAACGAGATACAGGTCTATAACGTGATTGCCTTCTGAAACCAATTATCAAAAGATTATTTATTTCTTCATGCATTTGAATAAGGTGGCTTCATTTGTGGAAGAAATATCCCTTTAACAATGGAAAATTTTGAAGTCTTTAACAACGTAAAGTCAATTCACAGTAGCCAAATGTTTATACACATTGTCAATACTTTCTATAAAATACTATAGCCTATAAGGCGAGGTTAATTTGAGGAACATTATACGTTATTATGAACGTTATTCGGGAAATTTTACTCACTGGTGTTTTTCGGTCGAGTTCTGAGCACGTATTTAAACATCCTCAGTTTTGCGTTTGCCCGCTAAAATATGCGCCGCAGTACTGCTGATGCATCATGGGTATTGTATTTTTATTATTACTTTAATTTTTAAAAAATCTTTTTATCGTTTGTTCGCGTCAACTTAACCCCAAGTTATCACCAGTACATCCTAAATTGTATCTTCAAACATTTGCAAAAACAATAATGAAACTGCATCAATTTCAAACGTAGGCCCAAATATCTTAAGTGACTGAACTGTGTTCTCAGACAATGGTAGCCTATTAAAAACAAAAAACAAACACTAACACAAAAAAATATATGATTTATTTTATTTATTTACAATTTGTGGTTTAAATTTCCTCTAACACCCTGCCTTTTGTGTTAATCAAAACAATGGTTTCGTAAGCTATTCTTGTTATTCTGGTCTTTAGAAGCGTTCAGTCTACCTCATATACTGCATAGTGTATAATGTCAGTCATTGTCATTATTTACTCATCTTTATTTCGGATTCAATCATAAAAAGTGTGGACCTGTATATCATATTATTACACAGGAATTTATTTCACAGCAGTGGCAAAAATAGCCTGAAATGTGATGAGTTTCTCTCTTTTATTCTCCATTCGGACATCTGTGAATCCAGAGGACTGCAGGGCCTCCATGTAGACCTCAGGACGCCAGCTCTCCCCACTAAACATGTTCTTCGACGCTACTTTTTTAACACTATCCAGCCTTAGAGCTGCAACCATAATTCCACCTAAATAAAAAACAGAAAATAAACAAACAAAAAAAATTGCACATTGTTTTGAATGTTAATATTAGGTGTCTTATGTAAAGAAGGCCAGTAAGTAGGTTCTGTGTAAATCAACCTCACTCCCCGATCACAAAAAGAGGCACTCTAGCGACTGATGCTTGATGCCGAGGCTGTCATTAAAGCAGAAACTTTCATATCGACTCAAATGAGCATATATTCACTAATGTTATGTTGGTACTATAGTTTTAATGAAAAATCTTAATTAAAGAGTTTTTATCAATTATATTTTCTTTTAAAGCAAACATTGAATTCTTTAAAGGACTTATTTTCAATGGCGAGAAAAAGCAATGTTCACAAAATAAACACTAAAAATGTGTTTACTTGTAAAATAGGGATTGGTCACACCTTATCAACTAAACATTTGCTTATACTCCGTTGTCTAATTAAGTGTGGAATTCCTACTGAACTACTCATCGCATCTATTCCACCCACAGACATCTTTACTCATAAATGTGTACATTGTGCTTTAAATGTCCAGGTTTATTTTGGGATACATTAGGTTAAGATGGGCAAATATTCTTCTTTTGTTTATTAAATCACCTGGTTTCATCACTCTGTGAATCGCTCTCGCTCCTGCTTTCAGATCCGGCCAGAAGTAATAGCAGTTGCAGTG
>JAUMHP010000080.1:3042713-3057648 GCA_032361065.1 Enteromius trimaculatus | reverse complement strand
GCTTCCCGCTTTCGTGCATCCCTCCTCCACCCCTTCTCCTCCGTTTTCCATTTAGTTCACGACTTTCCGGGGGCAGAGGGTGAACGAGCCGAACGCCGAACTCTTGCCCACGCTAGGGCTCCGTACATTAGGGTTCGGGGTTCGCCGCTCTCCCGGCTCGCTCCCCAGACAGCACGCCAAATTTGCTTATTCTTTATGAGGAAAGCGTGAACTCTTGAAAGAGTGAAAAAATTACCTGTACCGATTTAAACTTTCTGTACCGACTGTATATTTAATTATATTATATTATTACCAATTTATCTTTTAATGTTAAATCATGCATCAGTGTATTTCATGTCATGAACCTTAGTGATTACGTTTTTAATGCATATTTTCCACAGCAATTTCATGTTACTTTTTTGAAGGCTGGTTTAGTGCCAGCTCAGATCTTTCGGAGGATTTTTTCCTGCCTTGTTAAACTTTCATGAGTTCACTCCATCTTTAACGAGTCTTTGATGGAAAGTTACGTGTATCTGCACAGACCAGTGCATTGAGATGGTTTCTTTTCTTGCAGAGGAAGATATTTTTGGCTCTGTGTATCTGGTTAGAGGAGCAAACCTAGTATAGGAGGCCAAAACCAGCAGTCTTTGAACAAACTTCACACTGAGGCAGGACAGTGACTCACTTGTGAAAAGACAGGAATAAAGACAAACATCTTTCTGCATTGGGCATTTTGACTGGAGTGTTTAGGCATGTAGAAATGCACAAATAGATTAGTTTTTTTTTTTTTTTTTTTGAGAAGGAATGGCTCACTAGAATTTTTCTTTTAGAATGATTTTAAATCAACAGAAATTCTGTGCAAATTCAGGCCTATATATGAATCAAAATGTGTCCAAAACATTCATATATAAAATAGTGTCAATTATCATATCAGTCATTAGTGATGAAATTAAAGTTAAACAATTATAATAATGCATTATTAACACAGTTATACAGCACACCTACAATTATTTTAGGATTTTATTGATTAATATTGAATCCAAAGACTTTTATTTATTTATTTATTATTTTTTGTTGTTGCATTATTTAATTAAAAATGAATGAATGAGTGTAAAATAATTGTGGTCTCATTTGGAGAATTTCATTGATCTTTTTCCATAAATGGCATAAGAGTTAGAATGACATTCATTTTAATTTTATTTTCATTCCGGTCACTTTTTATTTATTTTTTTTAAGTTACACTAACCTGCCGATTTTATTTGATAAAAAAAATAAAAAAATAAAATGAAATGTTCTTTTTTTAAAATATATTTATAATTTATACATGTACTAATCTGAATAAATGAAATTTTTAATTTCTTTAAGGCGGGGTGGGGGTACTCAATATCTAATGAGTAAATGACATCATTTACTCACCCTTGAGTAGTTCCACATCTGTATGAATTTCTTTGCTCTGCCAGGTTTGTAACTATTGAGGGTGAGTAAATGATGACATATTTTTCATTTTTGGGTGAACTGTTCCTTTAAGACTCAAACAAGCAACAAAGTATTATGCAGACTGTTGAGACAGAATTGTAAAAGTGACATTTTTGAAGAGCTAAAATTAAATTGCTTTTTAAACCAGCCACAACAAATTTATTCCTCTTTAATCTAAAGAATCTCCTTTTTCGCCAAGACCTGGATTACAAAACCAAATCTCCCAACTAAATGAAACACATTCACTCCAAACTAAGCATTAAGCTCAAGCAGAAAGTCTTTCCCTGCTGAGAAAAAAGCATTTGAAGTGTAGACGTGTTGAGAACAAGCTGTCAGCGACACAGATCTACTGCACTGTGTTTGTGGGACAGAAATAACAGAGCAGCCTGTGTGGGACATTGGTCATATAGAGCCCAGTTCATCTCCTTAAATCTTTACAGAAACATGTCAACACATACAACTATCAATGCTGCATATAAATATATATGTACACAATATCTGTTTATGTGTACCATGTGTTATTTCTGGGATAATGTCTCCTCTCAATGCTCCAGTGATTTATGTCAGCCATAAGAAGAGCAGCTATGTCTACAACCTGGTGACACTGAGTTGTTAAAATACTGTACATCTAAAATATTTTTACGTTCCCACTTAGGCATGTGTTGACATCTGGTCTTCGCAAGCATGTGTGACAAATAGGTTGCATTCCTGTTTTCACCATGACATATCACTTGAGATTTAATTTATCTTTATAAGTGATAAAAGTGTTTTCATTCACTTAGAGCTGTGTTACACACTGAATGAAAGCTTATTTTCAATAATCCATATTAGGTAATATAAAAATTATATTAAATATTAAACTTCATTTGGAGTATCATTTGTGCACATCTTTTAATATTAAGAGGAAAAGGTGTTTTAATGTAGAAGAAATTGTTTGATCTTTGAATAATCAAGATATTTAGAGTGTACCTGAAGGCAATAGTTTCACTTCAAATCAATCAATTTTCAAGAACTTCAATGCTTCTTCCAAAAAAAATAATAAGAAAAAAATAAGTTTGGGGACCTTTGTTTTAGTCTTTTGATAAATGTTCACCATCTAAGGCTTAATATCAAATAAGCATTTTTATTTGTGCTGTTTTTGTGTGTGTGTGTTTTCCTTTTCTTTTAGGTTTCTTTAATAAATAAAAAAAAAGTATATTAATATTTTCTATAAAAGTGTTTACTGTCAGTTCTGGTTTATCTGAACAATTTAATGCATCCTCACTACATTCTTCCAAATAATATTAATAATATCTCTCTGATCTCAAGCCTTTTGTTGGCAAAATATGTCAAAGTATATTTATATAGATGCGCTACAAGGTGATTAAAGGTATAATCAGTATGAAGACTATGTAGTTACATCAGTAGCATTAAACCCCTCTAGCTTGTCTCATGAGATAAATTAATCATGACTGGGAAAAATACAAACACATCGAGCGCTTATGTGATGTTGCATCCACAACAGCAGGTGTCAGTAAAGGTTTAAGGTGACTGCATACCCATAAAACAACATAATTTTTTAAAATTAAAATGCATAAATAAATGCACATTTAAATAACATATTCCACAGTCAGCCATTAGCAGGGTCCAAAATGAACAACACCTGCTAACCGGTGCTTTAATACAGGTATGTGAAGCTGTACTTTGTATTTCAAAGATACTTACTTCTGTGAAATTTTTTATCTGTGAAACACTTGGAGGTGCTTTTTACCAGCACAGAAAATTAATTTAACCTTTAAAGGCACAATATGTAAGATTTTTGTAATAAAATATCCAAAAACCACTTTCTATATTTCATGCAGTTGTGTGCTTACATTCTCTCAAAAGTTCTGTAGGATTTGTAAATTCAAAGAAGTTCCAGATTTAAACAGACAAACTTTAAGTTGGCTTGAAAAATTTTGAAAAGTTTAAAATAGTATAAGAAAATTGATGAATTGAAAATTGAAGTTTGATGTTTTCAGTCTGTTTGAGTTTTAACAGTTGGAGTCTTGGCTAATCTGAACATTCCATGAATGGAAGTTTATGGTGATTGTTTTGATTTTTCAAAATTTGAATTTGATTTGAAAACTGTAATTCTGATCAGTTAGAAAAGATATAACACACTCCGTGAGATCATTCTGAAGATCTGGGCTAAGTTTGGAGTCTGTAGAGTTAAAGCTCTAGGAGGATATAGAGTCATAAACCCTTTAACCCATCCGTGTTCATTGTTGCCTATCAATGACGCAACATCTGCGCTATCTTTCCACCTATGAATAATACATCAATACGCATGGACAAATGCGGAAGTGGTAGGTAGATATCTTGGATGATAAATACAGTCTCCACAATCCCCAAAAATGTAGATGTATACATACGGAGACAAGAATATATTGGAACAGTCAACGAAATAAAACAAGAATAAATATCAGCGTGGTGTTTCCAAAATGGGGACAGCTTCACGAAAAGCTCGGATTGTACAGAGACTCCGGCCTTGCTTATGCTTTATAGACGGGCAAATATATATTATTCATTGTGCAAGTAATAATCATGTAAAGCTGGCAAGAGATTAAACAGATATAAATTAGTTTTTCATCCGTTCCATTTGTGAAAACAACATCCCAGTGTTCCAAGCTCCATCAATGCGTCATGGAATTTCATCTATGTTATTGCTTTGGAAACGTGACCTCTAGTGGTGAAAGCTCATCATGTTGTGCCTTTAAGCAAAGCATTATTTTGCAGCTCTTAAAAACATTAGTATGTCTGTTTTAAGTTTTGTGAATTACATGCATTTTATTTTTGACCCTGCATGGCAACCAGTATAGTGCAAATGGGGTCATTTAGTTTACTGTACATAAATATTGCATTGGTTTTACGTGTGCAAATGTAGGAGGCAGGTGTCATGTCATCCTGTTAAATGAAAAACAAGAACTAACTCTTCACAAATGCAGTCACGCACCATTCCTAAGACCTTGTAACAGCCGGTATGTTATGTAATAGATATGACTAGCGCAATTATGCTTATACAGAGCTGCTTTCAAGTTCATGAATAACAGCAGAAAGCATTGACAGCCTCGCTCATCGCCTGCGTCTCCTGCTCACAGCTCTGTTTCTTTCTCTGAAGTACCTTGTCACATTTCATGCCTTCATCCAACACTGTTCCAGTCTTTACGTTCACCGGCGGCCATTGTTTCTCTTACCTCTTAGCGCTCGGGCTAGTGTTACCTGTGATCACTCCTGGGGCTTTTGTCAGATCGCCTTGAGAAAATCTGTACACTTTAGCATACTTTTACAAAAAGTATATAATATGTAAATTAGAGGATACTTAAAAATAATGTAACATTTTCAGGCACTTAATTGCATGTTATTTAAAATTAAATGAAAACATTCACTGTAAAAAAAAAAATTGACAGCTGTGGTTGCTGGAATGTGACCGTAAACAATATGGTAACAATGTTTCAGGTTTTGTGGTATTAAGTTAAATTTACAGTTAAATACCGTAATTTTATTAACTGATATGATGAACAGAGTCATTCACACAAACAGCATCAGGGTGAGACTCATTAAACACAAATATGCAATAAACATTAATTCAATGCATAAATTACGCATTCTGGTAATGTAAGTTTATGTTTTTTCCGTGTACATTTTACAGGAGTTTACTGTTAACCATTTAACAGTTTGTCCCGTAGCATTTTCACAGTTTTTTACTGTAAACTTTGAGCCATTTTTTACATTGTGAGGCAATTAAGTAACTTAAGAGTGTTTTTGACCCACTTTAAACAGTACTTTTTTTATATGTAATTCTGTCGTTTATGAATAAACTAAAAGCATTTATGGTAAGACTAAAATATACTTTAATGCCATTTTTATTGCAACGACATGTTAGGGTTAGTCTATAGTCATGTGATTAATGTGCCCCTATTATAAGTAATGAAAGGATTATATTTTGGTTTTGGGAGTCCCAAACAACAGACTGACATGCATCCAAGGTCAAAAAACACTTTCATTGTCTTATAATATGTATGTATATGTATAAGACGTAAGAACACAACAAGCCCCATACCATACCCTTATATAGCACAGTATTTGTAGTGGTGTCCAAAACTACACTGGACATTATCAAGTGCACTTCACAATAAGTGCTGTATACTGCAAATGGCTAGCTGCTCAGGATCTGTACCCTGAGAGCATCTCATCGAATGAATTCTGCATGGACACACGTTTTATTAGCGGAGTAGTGAAGGCAATAGTGAATGAGGGTAGCAACAACGTAAGAGGAAAAGGGAAGCATGGCTATGATCTGTCTCTGATGAACGAGAAAAAGAGGAGCCGCTCATGTTACAGTGAAAGTCAAGCCTGTTATTGCCGGTAATGAGGGCATCTTATATAACAGTGAATGAGGAAGAGGAGTTTTCAGACAGGTGGGGGACCTCAAAGACCTGACCGTCAGATAACTTATCGACACACTTTGTGACTGCAGTATCAGCCTTCTAGTGTAAAACACCGATGTGATTACATAAATGAATGCAGGTTATTGGGAAAATGCTAAGTCGCCATTTTAAAGTCATCTATCAGTTTTTGTATCAATATTGTTCATTTCAAATGTTACTTTATATTAATAGGACAGTCATGCCACAATTCAAATTTTTGTAAAGTGTAAATCCATAATAATGTCAGTATATTTTAATTGAACACATTATTCATTTTAATAGGTTTCTGTATATCGCAGTTCATGTTGGGGACAGTCAGGATGAAAAATTTGAATAATTTTATGCTCACAGGCATAAAAAAGTCTTTGCTGTTCTGCCAAATTATAAAAATCTAACTTTAAAGAAAAAAATGGTGCTTTATTTCTAAAAAGGGACTAACATAAAAGAATGAAATTACTTAAATTTCAGCCTGTGATTCATATCACTGGAGATTTGCATTTCAGGTCAAACACTGCAACGATTACATAATGTACACTTTTAATACATACAGTACACAGTTATTACTACAGTAAATGGCTTTATGTTACTTATTTACAGTCATAAATTTACAACCAACCACGATCAGTTGTCAGGCTAAGCACATGAAGTTCCTGAAGATTCCTTATTAATATTTTCAAAGGCTTTGGAAATTCTCAGTAGATTCTTATTATAGAATAAAAGGGTTAAACTGTACAATTAGTTCCCTAGCATAACCACCAATGTTCAGTGGGTCTGTGAAGAACCATCATTATAGAGGCAAAATGTGCAAATAAATGTCAGATAAACAATACAGCTTTCTGATTAATAATGTCTTCCTGCGCCCGTTAAAAGAACAACAACAACACACTACCTTTTCATACTAAAATGACATAACTTTGGGTAAGTATAAAATAGCAGCAGTTATAACATCAAAAACACAATGAAAATATGTGTTTATATCCAGTACGTCTTGGGAAACAGCTTGCCAAGATTCACAAGATTTTGCAAAACAACTTATGTAATACAGTGAGACCTTGTCTTATAGCTCCCTGATTCTCTTTCCAACAAAATGTTGTATATTCTCACTTACTAAGCAATATGAATGTCTTCATCCCTCTTTAGGGTGTTTTTCTTAAAGTCGATTAGTCATTTCTCTACGCTTTCCTTACAGGTAACTGTTGAATCTGAGAAAGTGATCATTTTTGTCTTGTCTTGATAGGTCTGTGAATATATTTTAAGACAACATTCACTAATAATACAAGGAAATCAATTCCACTCTGTATAAAACCCGTATGACAGGATGCCTGCAACAACAAGTTCAGCCCATTTGAGTCAAAGGCACTGTTATGCTCAAAGAAATGAATATAGACTGTAAGTGGACAACTCGATGCATTTCTCCTCTTAATTGGCTGAGCTTCCTTTAAAGTGCCACAACAAACCATAATGATTATCATTTCAAATGCAAAATGAAACAAATATGAAACACACAATTAGAGACAATGGTGTACCACTTTGCAGGCTTCTGAAAACGGTTGTATGCTGTTGGAAGTCACCCAAACACACTGGATGACAGTGCAGTGGTCATTTTAATTATCAGAGTGATTCTATCATTTTTAATTACACATAGTGGACCTGATGTGATAGGTTTATGAGATTATGAGATGGTTTAGGTTGATTTGTTATTTAATAAAAGGATTATGCAACACAGATGGAAAACTAACATGAAATTTAATTTCTGCTACTTATGTTTTCAGAGAAACTGTTCTCACATTCAAACCATTCAAGTTAGGTAACATTTATTATCATCTGTTCCCAAGAGTTAAAAACACTGAAGCGCTATAACATTATTGGCCGGATCTCAGAAAACCCGTAGAGAGCTTGTCAAGGTCATATTTCACAATTTTGCAAAAACTGTATTCATTGTATAGCCTGTTTTAGTCCCATTAATATTTCTTTTAATTATTTGCCTTACTTTGCTTCGTCATTTGCATTAATGTAATGCAGAAAAAATATCTTATTTCTGTATGGTTAATGATGTAATTATACAAAGTGTAAAGAATTAATTTATTCATCTTGAAAGTACTAGCTGTACTTTTAGACAGCTTGCTCATCTTCAATACGTTTCCTATCAGATGTCAATTAGACATTTAGAAAAAGATGCTCACGATTTCAAATAGAGACTATTAGATGTCCATACACAGAAGATAAAGACATATTGCAGTATGCTATCTGGATGTCTTGATTTTGTCAACCCAGTCTCATGGCAATACAAATTCATATGACTTCACTTGTACAAATTCATATGGTTTTTGCTAAATCGTGCATATTTTACGAGTTGCCAATTAGTACACATGACCTACTCCTAGCCCCGCCCCTAAACCCACCCCTTACTGGGGTTTAGACAAATCGTACAAAATCGTACGAGTAAGGTCATACTAATTTGTATGAATTAGCACCTCCCGTACGAATTGGTCGTGAGACTGTGTTGGATTTTATGGTGAAATATGACATTCACATGTTTAATGAGATTCATGCTCATGAAAATAAAGTTTCAGGGTGGGTTTTAACACTTGGATTTGTCAGTATGCCAGTTTCCATTTGCTTTGTTCAGAGAGGAACTACTTCCATGTTTTGTATTGTTCCCTGACTTTAAAGCTTGATCCGCTGATTCAGCTATGGGCTGTTTTTCCTCCTGCTCGGTCTCTCTATGGTAAAAGTAGTTGAAATTGGAGACGATTACAGGCACAGGCAGGGCGATGGTCAACACCCCAGCAATGGCACATAGAGTGCCCACAATCTTACCGCCTAATGTAATAGGACACATGTCTCCATATCCCACAGTGGTCATGGTCACCACAGCCCACCAGAATCCATCAGGAATGCTGACAAACTGTGTGTTGGGATCGTCCACCTCAGCGAAATAGATGGCGCTGGAAAAGAGGATGACGCCAATGAAGAGAAAGAAGATGAGCAGGCCAAGTTCCCTCATGCTGGCCTTGAGCGTCTGGCCTAGAATTTGCAGCCCTTTGGAGTGTCTGGAAAGCTTGAAGATCCTGAAGACTCGCACCAGTCTAATGATTCGCAGGATGGCCAGGGACATATTCTGCCCCGTGTTGGACTTATTGGTAGTGGTCACAATCTCGGTTATCAACGTGACAAAATAGGGGATGATGGAGACAATGTCAATCATGTTCATGATGTTGTTGAAGAATTCTCGCTTGCTGGGACAAACCAAGAAACGCACGGAGAGCTCAAAGAAGAACCAGATGATGCAAGCGGTCTCAAGTAAGAAGAAGGGGTCGGAGAAGGTGCTGCTGATGGTTTTGGGAGAGGCACTCGGAGGAGCACCAGAAGGATGCGTCTGGTTGAAGGAAAAACCTGCGGTTGGAAAAATCTCCAGGTCCTCTCTGAATTCTGGGAGAGTCTCCATGCAGAATATGATGATGGAGATGACGATGACGAAGACGGAAACCAGAGCGACCCCTCTGGCTGCGTTTGAGCTCTCGGGATACTCAAAAAGCAGCCAGAACTGCCTGTAAAATTCATTGGTTGGCAATGGGACCTCCACATCTTTGATAAAGCCTTCCTCTTCGCGGAACTGGTCCATAGCTTCCTGTCCTAGCTCGTAGAAGATGATCTCATCTGCGAAGACGTCTAAAGGTACGTTCGCAGGGCGGCGAACTTTCCCCCCGGACTGGTAGTAGTACAAGATCCCGTCAAAGCTCGGACGATTGCGGTCAAAGAAATACTCGTTTCTCATGGGGTCGAAATAGCCCATTCTTTTCATGGGGTCGCCCAGAAGGGTGTCTGGGAACTGGTCGAGGGTCCTAAGGCGGGTTTCGAAACGAAGACCGGCAATGTTAATAATGACCTTTTGATCGCCGTCATCCAGAGGTCGCTTGTCAATAAACAAGTCCTCGTATTCTTTGGCCAGTTTACTGAAAATCGTCTCACTTTGCGTTCCTTCACTGTTCAGAAGTAATTTCCAGTTGGAAATTAGACTAGCGCAGCTGGCTCGCCCTCTCCTGGTGTGAGGGGGCAGGACGGGTGATTGCGCTTTGTCCAAATTTTGTGGTGTCCTCTCTTTATATGGTGATACTTTTGATGAATTGCAGTAGGTGCTGCCAGGCCCAAACTCTGGCATTTCTACTGTCAAAGCCGTCATCTCATTGGGATAGTCTGGGTCATTGAAATTGTCCACACCATTAGTATTCTCCATACCCTCAAAGTCAACTAGCGCCACCTCTATCCTTCCAGCCTGGACAGTCATGTGGCTTCAGTTATCAAACCACCGCCAAATTCAACCTTCACCAGGACAATCCCACTGGTTTACTATTTCGAACTGATATCTGTCATTTGTTTTTGAGGTGGAGGTCAACAAAATGAGGAAGAATCCAAGGTGCTGCGACCTGCAAAACACAGAAGAACAGTTAGAAGCCTGTTACTGACTAATATAACTCCAGTAAATGGTGCTTGAGAAGCACATCGTTTCTTGCTTACTGGTCTGGGTGAAAGCAGCTGGTGAATGTGACATATTTTGGGAGGTGTCAGCATCACAACACTTCCAAAAATGTCAGTCGTCTCTGGGTTATTTTTGTTTTCACTGTGAATATATATATGTGGGAGTACTGGAATATTCCAAC
The DNA here is from genome assembly GCA_032361065.1 of Enteromius trimaculatus. Classification (NCBI taxonomy): domain Eukaryota; kingdom Metazoa; phylum Chordata; class Actinopteri; order Cypriniformes; family Cyprinidae; genus Enteromius; species Enteromius trimaculatus. The sequence continues at coordinate 3,047,084 of JAUMHP010000080.1, read as the reverse complement.
AGTCCATGAAGAAAATGCTAACAAATATTGAACATCCTAGTTTACAATACTATAATATCAAATTGAATGGTCCCACTTTATATTAGGTGGCCTTACTTGCATCAAAAATAAGTATTGTGTTTATATTGTATTGCAAAAGACATTTGCTCTTATTAAGGTGCAATAAAGGTATAATACGCATAGGTTTGGCTGGTATGGGTAGGTTTAAGGATAGGTTAAGGTGTTAGGTATTAATAATAACAGATGTAATTACACGCAGGTATTTATGTATATATAGGGTTAGGATAAGTACAATGTAAAACATGTATGTACACCAAGTGCATTGTATCAATTTAAGTAATTTAATGTATGGTCAATTTAGGTGTAAGTACATACCAGTTAAGGCCACCTAATATAAAGTGGCCCTAACTGAATATAATATTGTGCAGGTGAATCATACAATATGTCATATACCCATCTGTATTAATAGTTAGTAAGGCAGCTGTTATGTTTAGGTATGAAGTGGAATAAGGAAACTAGAATATGGTCATGCAGAATTATTATGCATTAATGATACTAATACGCATTAATTTGTGCTTTTTTAAATACTAATAAACAGGCAATTTGCCGGTAATATGCATTCTACAGTAATGCTATAGTTAATACTGAGAATTGCTCCCTAAACTGAAGTGTTACCAGAGGGATTAATTATCATGAAAGTATGCCTACAAATGAAACAAAGCTAAGAATAACAAATTATTTCCATCTTTCCTTTATTATGGGCCATTCACATGAAGACTCAAATACTTTTAAGTTAATTACTTTTACAATGTTTAATTGCTTTGCTGTTTTCCCTAACTGTCACGTTTCGAGCATTTGAACAGACGTTTGGACGGGCTCCCTGTGATTCTTAATGTTACACAAACGTTTCCAGTATCTATGGTGACACACCTCTGACACGACAGTCAGTCGGACATCACCTCAGCTAAAGAGTAACCCCTGTCAAACACTTGACACCAGAGTCCTGGCCTGTGAGGCAGTGTGGGAGAATAAGAGAGCTGCTGAAAGAGAAGTCGAGAGATAGTAGCAGAGGGAAGGAAGCGGAGAGAGAAAGAGAAACTGCTGGCCCAGTAAAGGCCAAGACAGTGGGGAAAACAATCGCCCCTCATCTAATTCACTTACTATTCCACTGACCTCCATTGGGTTCAGAGGAAATGTTGCAGTGCCATCAGCCAAGCTGTACTACAAGTCTTTAGCAACAGCACTTTGCTGAGCCAAAAAGTAATTTTTTTCCTCTTTGGTTTTAAGCCTGAAAACACTTGGAAATTAAATTTCAAAAATAAATAAAAAGACAGCATAAAAATAAAAAAGTATTAGTGCAGCCTATCATTATGACTTAAATTAACTTTTATAAACTTTTTTTTGCACAACCCATTTGTATCATGGATGTGAATGATACCTCAGATCTTATATACTTAGTGCTTGTATGTTTCTAAAGAAAGCTAATTTTTTTTTTTTTTTTTTTTTCGAAAACATCTGACCAAAATCCCAGGAACTTCTACTGAAAGAGCTTAATCTCGAGATCAGAATATCAGGGATGAGCTCAAAAAGGGTAACATTTTATTTTAAGGTGTACTTGTTACGCGTTACATGTACTTACTGTAATAATAATGAATTATGCATAATTACAGGCAAGTAACCCTAATCCTAATTCTATAGTATGTACATGATATTACACATGACTTAAATGTATCATTACACTGTAACGAGGACACTTTAAAATAAAGTGTGAAAAATACAAATATAGGATATATAAATATACTTAAATCCCTAAAACCAGAGCAATGTGCTAAAAATCATGTAAAAATCATGAATGTTCATAATATAAGAATGTTCATTTTTCAGCAAATAAACAAATCTTAGTTTGTTGCAAGTACAGGTATTAGAGATTTGTATATGTGTTATATTTCCAGGCTTAATTTCAAAAAGGAGTGTGGTTGAGTGGTTGAGAGGTTGAGAGTCACGGACAGATGTTTAATTAAAGACGCCAAAAATGAGTCATCCTGCTCAGCTGCCACTGACCAGAAAACAGAGAACATGTGCGTCACAACGAGAGAGAGAGAGAGAGAGAGAGAGAGAAACAAATAACAACAATGGGTGAAGAAACACTGATATATCAGGAAAACAATTTTAAAAAACAAAAGTATGCATAGAATTAAGACATTAATAAATGCTTTTAAGATAAGTGATTAACAGATATTGATCAGTGCTGTTGAACTGGGAAATGACATTACAAGGAATCTCACATCAAATATTTGACAATCAGCTATTCCAGTTCAATTTCATTTCATGATTTATCTTTTTTTTGTATTTTTCACATCACATGAAGGGCCATGTAAGTAAATTCAAATAAAGATAAGCAAATTTAAGTATATTTTAAAATTGTAGCATTTTCATTCCCTGTAATTTATTTCAACTTACTTTACATTATATATATAAGCTATATAATAAATTTTTTGTGTACACACACACCTTAAGCAATAAATACATACATGCACGCATACACCCACACACACATGTAAGTTCTTTGAATTAAATCTTCACAGCACCAGAACACACACACAGTTCTTTAAGGAAGCAGAGCATATAACCTCCTTGTGAAATTTTAAGCCTTCAGGTTGTAAACCCTGTTTAGAATTTTTTCTTTGTGAATTGTATGTCAGTTTAAACTATAGACAAATAATTAGTTTGTTTTGTTTCAATCAGATTTTCAGTTCAATATTAGACCAGCACTCAAAACTCTAAATAGCATAACACTTTATCTTGATAGTCCATTTGAGACATTCTACTAACTACAAGTAATTTTGCAACTACATGTCAACTAAATCTCATTAGTGTATTAGCGGACTGTCTGCCTAATAACACTATTTTGACTTTCTAAAAGTACTTCAACTTCACAATCTACTAATGAGAGTTAATCATTGCAAATGAATGAGAAATTACTTGTAGTTGCAAAATTACTTATAGTTAGCCGAATGCCTAAAGTGGACTACTGAAGTGTAACCGTCAATAAATCTAAACAACAAGCTGACAAATTAATAGTGCACATTTCAACATGCATAATAGCACAGAATATTAAAAGCAACATTTACATGTATAAAACACTGAAATTACAGATCATTCTGCAGAGAATTATTCTAACAGACATTTATATCACTTCCCTCTGAAACACGCACAACAGGATATAAGGACATATGTTGCCTAATACTCATTTATTTAACTGAACACACACACACACACACATTCACACACAGGCCTACCTCTCGTGAGAGAGGGGTCTCCTGTCGGCTGTAGTTTCTGCCTGTTGCTTGTTCTACATTTGGGTTCAGAGTGGCTTAATCTATTAAAGTCAGTATTGGGTAACCTTATGCTGGTTAGAAACAAGAGCTGCTGCTACGCAAACAACTACGCACACACGCACGCAAGCACACACACACTCAGCATTTGTGTGCATACACATTCAGACACGTACAAAGAAATACAAAAAACCCCAAAACACAAATACAAGACACAGAACACTTAAGTCTTCATTCAGCAGTAAAACCATGTCTGATTTCGAAGTGATTAAACTTTAATAGAGATCCATATAAGCAGTGCTGAAACCAATCTCCCCTCGGCGGCTCACCTTCTCACCTTTAACAGGGAGAGACGTCTCATCGCGCTTGTAAAACATCTGTTAGCTGTCATACGATAGATTTTATATTCATCACCGCATGTCGATACACCTAACTTGGGGCAGCCCAGACACATCTGATGAGCGTAGATCTACCAAGACTGAATATCTCTGACTAGGCCTTACCTCATCCAGCATCAATACACACCAGAGCGATCGCTTACATACCACATCAATCCTGAGAGCGCTTATTTACAGATCACTACACCTCAGCGGCTCAGAGATTCATCCTCCAGAATCACTGATATCAGCTCCATCATCAGCAGACAGCAGCCGGTCACTGAGATGAATGAGGAATACTGACAGTTTATCTGAGGCATTCATTTACTTATTTGATTCTGTCTGTCTGTCTATATATATGTATCTGTCTGTATGTCTATCTATCTATCTATCTATCTATCTATCTATCTCTCTATATTTATCTGTATGTACAACACAGTCTCACTCCAACTCGTCACATTTTGATGCTTGGTCAAGACCCTTTTGCATCGCTTTTTGAAGATCAAGATGCCCCCTTACAGTCACTTTTGGACGTGACGGGTCCACGTAGGAAATCCTTAGCGTCAGTATGCAGGTGTTCTGCCTACCCGGGCTTACTGCGCACACGCACGTCAATATTGCATTCTATTTTCTCACCCTGAACAACAATATTTAATGTG
>JAUMHP010000080.1:3005778-3024880 GCA_032361065.1 Enteromius trimaculatus | reverse complement strand
TAGATTCATTACTTTTAGTTCATTATCTAAAAGGCAAATTTTTGACATTAAGCAAATGAAAAATAAAATTAAATAGAATATAAAACGATAAGGTTAAAAACAACACAGAATAAAAACAAATCTCAAACACAATCAATATTTTTAGGTCATTTGAAAAATTTATATATATATATATATATATATACTGAATCTAGATTCATAATAGTAAATATATTCACTATTTTAGTTAGAATTTTTAGTTTAAATTTGTGACAATGAGCATGTGAAGCATAATGAAATTAAATAAGAGAATCTAGATTCACAAGTTTTAGGTCATGTAACATGAAGCATGTGAATAATATGAAATACAATTATATAAAACAATGTTCAAATGAATCAACCTGTAACCGCTACTAAGATGAATGAATCAGTCAACATCACCATCATCCCAAAATTAAAGAGACAAAGAGCCATTGTAAGCTTATTATGATTTATAATATACTCATCCTCATAATCATTATTGATAGATCTCTTTACAGTTTTCCATCTCTTTTGGAAGGAAAAGATGCATGTCTTGTTCTCTTTCCAAGATTGTCTTTTAGGTTTAGCGTCCAGTGGTCCTTGTAAAGTGCATGACATTTATCACATCCAGAGAATGTATCTGTCCTTCGTCTCTTGGTTCTTGGTTGTATTATTGTGCTCAGTTTTTTTAGAATTTTTTTTTTTGTCTTTACGCTAGAAAACAAAAGGTCTGTACAAGAAATGATAGGTCAGGCCTCCTGGATGATAATGTGGGGACAATGTCACATATACACATAGACACATGCAGACCAACACTTAATATCTCAGCTTATCTGCTGATTCTCATGAAGAGCATCTCCACAGACATAACCTGCTTTTACAAGCACTCAGAGCTTTAGCATTCATAGTTTCCTCAAGAGGCCTTGTTCACACAGACAGCAAAAATTCAGTTTTTCAGCAATATAGATCAAAATAGATGTAAATCACAATCAAAGGTCATCTTAAATGTAATATATATATAATTACACACACATACAATATATATTTTGAAAATATTTAGATGTATATACTTATACTCATATAATGAACGCTATATATATAAATATATATATACAGTATATGTAACATTTTTCTGAAACATACATGCATGTGTGTGCATTTATATATACATAAATATATACAGTACACATATATGTTATGTAAACTTTTGTTTTGGAGACGATTAATTACAATTTTATATACATACATACATACATACATATATATATATATATATATATGTGTGTGTATTTATATGTATTTATAGATAGATTATAGTTTGCATTTGCAGAAGACACTATATTCATAACATTTCTAATGATAAAATTTAAATTGATTACATTTAAAATCTATTAATGGGAAAATTAATATTAAATAACACTACAGTTCAAATTATGATCAAATACTTAACAGTATTCAAATACAAAAGAAGTGTATTTTACAGCATAACAAAAGATTATTAAATCAGTTATTTAAACAACTGTACCATTTACATCTGATTTTACAATTATTACAAAGTGTGTTAAGAAACACAGTAATGACATTTTCTTTAAGTACACTTAATTGGCCCTTTATTTAAGTGGCCTTATATCACTAAGTAATATCTGAAAGTAACAATATTAATCAGGTTCAGATATTAATATAAGCGCAGAAATCATTTCTGCAAGTGTAGATGTGTAAAAATATACTTTTTAGTTTAGAGGTACACATTTAATACACTTAAGTACACTTCTTTTTCACAATGGTATGAATAGTCAGATCGGATATCAATGTTTTTCTTAATTCAGGTCACCCATTTTCATGTTTTTTTCCCCAATGTAGTGAACTATGTGGAATTTATGATATGCTACATAGTAAATGAATGCACTGGATGAATAAAATACGACAAAAATGGTTAGCTTAGCATCATGCGAATGCTAAAGTCATTACCATAGACAGCAATATAGATACACATTGCTAGATATCGACAGATCCAGTCACTTTAAACACAGCAGAACAGACAGTCGGCCCCAAATAACTGGATTTGGAAAACAAACCGGATTAATGTGCAGTGTGAACAAGGCCTAACTTTCACTTCAAAACAAGATGAGATGCGAGCTCAGAGCTCCATCAACCCCAAAACACCTCTGTTATGATCTGTTTCTGAATCACATCTGCTCATCTGTCTTCTCAGTCTTGGTCTGTTCATCTATCTGTTTGTTCATTCGTCCGCCCTTCCTTATATACACTGTATTTCCATATTGCATGTACATGTTTATAGCAAATGAGGGCTTTTTTTATCCATAAGTCATGCCTGAGTGTGAACAGTAAAGCCTGTAATGACATTCAGTTGAATATTAATTAGATATAAAGGCGTGGTTTGATTGCTGATACATTTATATACCGCAATAATCAATTACAGGTTCTTTTTTTTTCTCTCAGTGTTTGTGCTTAACGTATATGAAGTATACTAATACTACAATACATCTAGATTTGGATAAGGTTTAAAGGATACAATTGCAGCTGTGAATTTGTCGACTATTAAGAAACTGCGTTACACGGCGGAGGTGTTTTATAAAGCTATAGCTTGTGTTAAGACAACAATGAAAGCAGCGGGTTCTTCAAAAGTATCGTCACAAAGCTCGCGTACAGGCGTTAAAAGTATTCGAAATCTCTAGAGTATTACAAATGTACAGACTGACTGTCGTAGTGAATATATTTCAAAACAATATATTCGCAATTTCAGGCAGAACGAGGCAGCTATGGAGACGCTATTAAATGCGATACTTTGAGAGCATCAGTTCGGCGTGTTTCGCTATTAAACGCTTGCGATATCTTGTTAAGAATTCCTTTGACTCGTAGCCCTGGCAGTGTAAAAGGGCTTGTCCAATTACCGCATTCCATCCTTTGAACGGACACCCAATATAAAACGGCTTCTGCATGCATTCGACAACGCACACTGAAAAGAAATAACATTTATAAAGTCTGTTTTCCTGAGGCGTCTGACAAGCTTCCTCAGAGTGGCGTATTTTATGTAGGATATATAGTCAAAAAAAAAGCGATGAGGGAATGGATGCAAAATAATTTTATGTATGAATAAATACAAATAAACTACTTTCGTGTCCTTTTCGTACAATTTACCGTTCAACATTTTTTTCTCATCAAAAATAATTTTGTGTTGCAAACCGTTTCGTGTCGGCTTTAAGTGATTTACTGTAAGAGCCGATCCCTCTGCAATTCATACATATTTTACAAGTTGTCTAATTCACTAATTCACAAATTCACGCAATTTTTGCTAAATCGTTTTTTTTTAGTTGCTAATTCATATGAATTTTTATGAATGACCTACACCTAATCCTGCCCCTAAACTAGCCATTACTGGGGTATAGACAAATCATACAAAATTGTGTGAGTGAGGTTGTAGGTATTTGTACGAATATGTACGTATTAGTTGCGAGACTGGGTTGGGCTTATCACATTCTCTTCAGTGTCGCATTCATTTAGGCTAAACGTAAAAGCAATGTCTGCGATATGTCGCTCACTTTTCCATGTAACCTTAAGCAACGTCTAGTTTCTCTGAACATTTTCTTCAAACTGGTGAAAGCAGGTAGCATTGCATACCCCAACCCTCAGCTCTGGGCAGGGGAAGTCTTGCATTCGGAAAGGGTGGAGTGAATAGCACACCGCGCTGGATATGGCAGTACTGCCTCACTGAGAGGCTTTTTAAAAGTTTTCGGAGAGAATTTGCGTAGCTGGCTGGAGGCCTACATCTCATTCGGCCAGCAAACATAGCGGTGGGGAGATCTGCCAAGAATTTTGGCAGTGAAGTGAATCTAATTCTGAGAAAAACCTTGGGCAGATCAGTGCGTTTAAACTGGGGTGGTAGGGTATGTAATGTTTAGTTAACAGAGCTTTTTTACTTCCTGACTATAAATTGCATAGGTCCTGAACCACTTCAAAAAAAGGTTTTCTGCAATTTTTTTCCCCCTGTAAAGACCTCATGAAATGGTTTTACAAAAAAACAATGCCATGACTAAAGATCGGAGGGAAATCAATAAATAAATACATATTAAATAAATAAACTTTTTTTTAATAAAAATGTAATGTTTTTGTTTTTTGTGATTTATTTGTTGCTTAAAAAATATGATTTATTAAGTACATATGGCTACATTTTAATGGAGATATATACATTTGCATATGCATAATGGTGTAGTTATATTATTTACCAGCAGGGATTAACTGTGGACTAACCAGTCAAAACTAGTTGGAAAGGAGACTTTCTGATACTTGGGAGCAATTTTTTTTTAATGCCCCTAAATAGATAAATTTATATATATATATATATATATAATCAGTATTTTGGTTCTTAGAAAGGCTGACCATTTGGATTATATCTTAATATACTTAAAAAATAAAGAATGCTTGATTTCTCAATGAATGCTCAATGATTTCATGAGGTCTTTAACATCAGTGTAACTGTTCATTTTGTTATAAGGATAAGCTACAGACTAGACGTGTCATATGTATCACAAAATCATGAGAATCCCTTGTTATTAAATCAGGAATTGAGATTTTGCAGAGTTAGATCTCCCCCATATCCAAATGTGGTGCTTTGAAATGCTCGTTTTAATTGGTGCATCTCACTCTTCCTCATAACTATGATGAACTATGAACAACCTTGATGGTATTCGACCCTGAAAGTGGGCTATTACACTATATCTAATGTATTAGCCTACTAACATATAAAACGACTTGCAAAATCTTGCAACCTTAAAATAAAAACAAGCAGTTATAATATTGCACATACCGTTAATCTCACAGAGAAAAATATTTATATTGATAAAGATATGAATACTTATTCCTAGTTTCGTAAGTATCATTCTTACTACATGCATGCTACAAGGAATGTGTACCCGACATGCACCACAAAAGTAGTAGAATATTTCCTATCATCTCTTACAAAAGCTATTCAAGGAAGCATCATTTTCATACAAGTTTTATCCAAATTCTCCAGCATCATATTATGAGCAGGATGCACCATGAAATGGCACTAAAATGTAAAAAGAACATAAAAACGCAATAAATAACGGCAGTGAACTTCATCTTTGGTGACCTGACTTAGTGAGTTTTGCTGTGGTTGGCTGCAATGTCACAGTAAAATATCTACACTCCCGCAGCCCCCCCTGTCAGGCGCTTGTAGGGGTAGATCGTTGTTACAAAAGACATTTCTCATACACATGGAATGCTTGGAAGTTTACAATGCTGGGAAAAGTAAGTGACGTGAAGAAATGATGCAATGGAGGGCAGCTGCTCATGCAGTATATTGGAATGACGACGATGGAAAAATGGGCGACTTCAAAACAACCTTCGCTCCACTTTTAGGTTCGTTAACTCTAACATGGGACACACTGTGATCCTAGGCAGCAAAAGAGGGTAAAATGGTCATAGAGATAGAGAAAAGGGGCAGTTTAACCGGCTTTCCAGGCCCCCGAGATCGGCCATGCATGTATTTCTCCGTCACAAGATGGAATGTAACATTTTTGGGTACCTCATGTGGTACACTGTTGCGGTTGGCAGGACAGGCAGCGTTTTGTGCATTCACAGAGAAATACATCCTCCTTGGTGATTCCTCATGAATATACATCAACTCCTCCGTGTTTTAAAGCCACTAATCAATTTGGAGTGACACAATTGCTGTTCTTTCCAGGTACAAATACACTCAAGGTGTCTTCAGGTTGGCAGTGAATGGGCGAATGGGAGTCAAAAATTGGTCCCTCTTATGCTATGCTTGCATCTATTGGTTAGGCTACGATTTGGCTACTGTTGCAAGCAGAACGACTACTAGAACAGTCACACAGGAAAAAGACAAACTCCATGCAGACACTGAACACAAGGATGCAAAACAACATCTCCCAGCGATCAAGTTTTCCAGAACTTGCGACAGGGAATGATGGGGATGGAATGATGGAGAGGTCTTCTTTACCGATCCTTCGCTCAATTGGACGCATTTCAGTTCTCCAGTCTTGAAACTCTTACAAGAGGCGTCTGAAGCCTTCAAAACCGGGGGGGGGGGAATGAAGTTTGCACTCCCCTAATTTATCTCACCTTCTTCTTCAAGGCAGTTCAAACTGGTTATACATCTGTAAGCATTTTGGTGATGTTAACATAGTTAGTGTTGGTTAGGGTGCAGTTGCCGGTCTTGATGTTCTCCTCGCGAAAGTCCTCGTTGCTGTTGTTCACAGCTTCTTGGATCTCCATGTAGTCAGACTTGCTCATCGTTGACCCACTGCGGCTCTTTTTGAGGTCCTCCGAGGAGTCTATCTTGGGGACGCTGGTCACGTTAAGGTACTGGGCCTGTTCCTCGCCCTCCGTCTCTCGGTGGTAGAAGTAGTTGAAGTTGGAGACTATGACAGGCACGGGCAAGGCAATGGTCAGCACACCAGCGATGGCGCACAGGGATCCCACAATCTTGCCTCCGATGGTCGTTGGTACCATGTCACCGTACCCTACTGTCGTCATGGTGACCACGGCCCACCAAAAGGCATCGGGGATGCTAATAAACTGCGAGTCAGGCTCGTCCGCCTCGGCGAAGTAGACGGCACTGGAAAACAGGATGACTCCGATGAAGAGAAAGAAGATGAGCAGCCCGAGCTCCCTCATGCTGGCCTTGAGTGTTTGCCCGAGAATCTGCAGCCCTTTCGAGTGCCGGGACAGTTTGAAGATTCTGAAGACTCGCACTAATCTGATGACCCTCAAAATTGCAAGCGACATGGCTTGCTGGCCTTGCTGACCATCCTCCGGCTTGTCTGCTAGTTCGGTGCCCAAGGTGATAAAGTAAGGTATTATAGCCACGATATCAATAATGTTCATGATATTGACAAAGAAGCCTGCTTTGCTGGGACACGCAAAGAAACGCACCAGGAACTCGAAGGAGAACCATATGATGCAAAGGGTCTCCAGGATGAAGAAGGGGTCAGTAAAATAGGTGGATGTGTAGCTGTTTGTGGAGTTGGAGCTCATGGTAATTTTGTGCGGGTCCAGGTCCTCACTGCGAAACACCGGAAGTGTCTCCAGGCAAAAACTGACTATAGATATGAGGATGACCATGACCGAGATGATGGCAATAATCCGGGCAGGCCCTGAACTCTCAGGGTACTCAAAGAGCAGCCACACCTGCCTCTGAAACTCATTTTCCGGCAGGAGTTTCTCCTCCTCCTTAATAAATCCTTCATCCTCCCTGAACATCTCGATGGCTTCCTCCCCGAGCTCATAAAAACGTATCTCCTCAGAAAAAATATCCAGCGTCACATTGACAGGCCTCCGCAGCCTGCCGCCTGACTGGTAGTAATAGAGAATGGCATCAAAACTTGGGCGGTTCCTGTCGAAAAAGTACTCGTTCCTCAGAGGGTCGAAGTATCGCATTCTCTTTTTAGGGTCCCCGAGCAATGTCTCGGGGAACTGAGACAGAGTTTTGAGCTGCGTCTCAAAGCGCAGGCCAGAGATGTTAATGACCACCCTTTCGCAGCACTCATGGTCTGGTTCCGGGTCATACGTGTCCTGTGGCTGACCCGGGAGAGCTGCGGCTTCATCAACTGGGTCGCCTGTGGCAACAGTCATGCTGTGAACCAATGCAACCTGCAGTTTGGGGTCAGGATGCAACGGTGTTGCCTCTAAAAGTCTGTGGGAAGGAAGTTTGGGAGCTTCCTTTCACTCCTTAGCACCCCCCTCTTGCAAACACTGAAAGAAATATAAAGCAGAAGAAAAGATTACTCAGGCCAACATACATTCAAGAATGCAATGTGCTTAGTAGACACACGTTCATTGTACTCTACTGTGAGTTTATTTGGATTACGCAACACAATGCATAAAGCACTCGTTTTGCTTTTGAACTAATATAGCAAGTTATTCAAACACCATCAAATCTGAAATGAAAGTGGAGAGACTTCAAAGCACTGCACAAAAACCCAAAGCATCGCTGCTGAGGAAATACACATAAATTGTGGCTCTAGAAAACCAGGGCATCTAAAAGCGCCTATCAAACATATGGAAAAGTCAGCCTGACCACTTTACACATTGTAGTTGCTTTTATCTGCCAAGTAGATCGATACTTGCCATGGCAAGACTGTATCATTCCTCTTAGGATTCAATTATGCACTGTAAATCTAATAACAGCCTGAGTGCACTTAAATCATAATTAGATATTCCAAAACCTCCCCAAATGCATTTCGCCAAGACAGCAAGACTGCTTGAGATAGAAAAGTTGAAGAAATGCAACACTGTCTAACTTAGTTCCCCAATCAGTAGGTAAGACAAATACATATGTATGCATTTATATGCACATCATTTTTCAAGTAAGGTCTGTATAGTGTATAATTTTTAGGGCTGTAGTCGGAAAAATACTTTTACATGCTTTTGGACCAGTAATTTATTTTAAATTTAATGAATTAGGAAGACCACGTTGCTCCATTAACGTTTCCTCAATAGCATGACTTTATGCAGATGTATGTAGAATTATATTTGCATAAGAAAAAGTGCAATATCTGTTGATGTTTAAATGATCCAAAAATTGCAATATTAAGGCATATTAAGATTTATAGAAACCAGAATATTGATTAATATCAGTTTAATGTGTGCATAATGGGAATATAACCACATTCTGATCAATATTGGAATATTCTTGTGCATTTACCAGCAGTTATTGCCCCTACTGCTTAAACCAGCCTCACACAGATTGCTCTGCTGGTCTCAAGCTGGTCTCCCATCCTGCCTAAGCTGTTGCTCAGTAGGTTTAGCCGACAAGACAGTCTGAGCAGATGAAAACTGCTCTGAAAGCATCAAACAGCCTGAGAGACCAGCTAAGACCAGAAAACAAGCTTAGGCTGGCTTAGGATGTCTTTTTTTAGCTGGTGTTGATCAAAACAAGAGACAAACATATGAATCATTGCAGTATGACTAATTAAGCATAATCAGTGTGCTATTTAGATTCATGCTTCCAAGAAGTCAGTCAGCTCAGCATCCACAACTACTGCAATAAGCAAAGACTAGGTTACGCAAGCTTACCTGCAAGTGTCAAGAGTCCCCAAAGCGCCAGAGAAATCATTTGCCAGATGATTATGTTTACATGACACCGGCAGGACTAATAAAACCTCTCATTGCCAGGGTCAGTGGTGTCTTTCAGCAGCCATTCATTGCAGGTACTGCAATGATCCCGGTCTTCCTCCCAATCGCTGCGCCAGACCTGCCGCGCCGGACGCAAATTAATCCAGCCGTGTGCACCTTCAGGACGAACGGGAAACATACAGCAGCAGCGTGCCTCAAAGAAACGAACGGAGCCAAAGCAAAGGGGACTCCCTTAAGGCATTATTTGCAAAGAGCTTCCCATTTAAACGGTCCAAAGATGCTAAGGTCAGCAAAATCTGACGCCCCCTGTGTCCTCACAGTGTTGTCTCGACTCAATTCAGAGATCTGCAAAGAAACAGGGGAGCTGTTTGCGTTGGGCGTCGCCTCAAACATGCTCACATTACACAAGATAGTAACATTTAACACAAGAGACCGAGGAGAATTGCCTGAATACGTGTGGCCGCTCGAGTTTGCTGGCCGAAATGATGCTCTGAGGAGTGGCAACATCTTGTTGTTGAGCAAACGCGCTCATCTTACGGGCAGAAATCCATAGAGCATCACGTTTCAGATGTTCCCAGTCATAATTTCGCTGTTTGTTTGGTTGTTTTTTTTCCGTTGCGCAAAGACAGCGTCCGTTTTTAAGGTGTTATCCAATTGCCCGAAAACAACGTTTTTGCTTTTGTTTTTGATTACAGGACACATATTCAGATTCCAGGCTCATGCACCCATGAAAAACACATCACACCGGCTGTGATCAGTGTTTTAACCCCTTCAAGCAAGCGCGGGGTATCTGCAGTGACATGCTTCAGCAATAGGTTCCTCTCTCTAGGTGGATGATCAAAGCATGCCCATGCATTACTGTGCTAAATGCATTCACGCATTTCGTTTCATTCAAGGCATTGATGCATTAAAGCATGCATTTAAAAAATAAAAAGAAAAGAATAAGTCAACCTTCCCGAGGTGTTGCTTTCAAGATGCAAAATATCCATCGGCTTATGCACAGGGATTCCTCGTGCGCTTACTTGTTCATTCTCTCCTCGTTCATTTTAGGGAGTGGCGGCGGCGCGAGCGAGCCATTTCATATCAAAGTCCAACTTTTCGTCTTTTACTCATAATTGTCGTGTGAGCGCGAGCGGTACAGGCTGCAGTTGGGCACTGCTGCGCATACAAAGGGACTACAGTGATCTGTGCTGCTGCTCACCACCACTCCTTACCGCTGTACAGCGTGGGCAAATTAAAGGGGAAGCGCCTCCTCTGCGCTAATACAGCTGCTGCTGCTCGTATAGATCCCACAGGCTGTGCTTGCAGAGTCAGTCACATCTGATTACAAATGTCAATCGAAATGTGTATTGGAAAATCTTTCTATTAATTAAAAATATTATATATACAGCATGTTAAAACTAACAAATAGCTACGAAAAATGTTTTTAAAAACGACATAAAGTAATGAAACAATTTAAAATATAAAGTTGTCATATTACATATTTTATGCATGATATAATTGTTAAGACATATCATACTTAAACATATTACATATATTTATTATTGACATGTAAACACATGCAGTATTCAGATAGTATTACAGTATAAAAAATTCCATCTATTAAGATAAATAATATAAAATAAATTTATAACGAAAATAAATGTAACAATCAGAGTTAATCACATTTCTGAAAATGTGTATTTGTAAAACATGGTAATATATTTCAGAATATATGTGCAATATTCCAAACAAATAATAATAATTATTATTAATTACATGAATATCACATATAATTGTTATGAACATATACAAAATAGCGTTCCAGTCCAATCTTTTTTTTTTACTCTTTTATTTCCCTAAAAAAAAGTATAAATCAATGTAAGATGTGAATATACAAATTGTAAAAATAAATTAAGACATTAATATAAAATTATTATTTAAAAAAAAAACATTTAACATTTAAATCAGTGCTGTCGCATCCAAAATAAGTTTTCATTCACATGTTAAATATTACATATTGTTATGTTTATATATTGAATATATTTATGTATAATAAATATGAATATAAATACAGACATATAAATATATGTAAATATTTTCAATGTATACTGTATGTGTGTGCATTTTTATATGCATAATAAATATACACAGAACATGCATTTATTATGCAAACAAAAATGTTATTTTGCATGCAGTTAATCACAATTAATTATTTGACAGCACAAATATACTGTATATTATAATATTTTTTATATTTTAATGAATATGCTTATGATATATATTAAAAATATTTTATTGCTACGTAGATGTAAATGACTAATTTATTAATAAAATATAATATTATTATAAAAATCCACGTTGGACTCTGGTAATGGGCTTTTTGACCTGTAATAAACATCCTAGCAACTGCATATGAGCACATTAAAATAATTCAATTTAGAAATCATACAGCAATGCACTGTCAAACAACCACACAAAACAGCAACGTTTAAACAAGCATCACTGCTCACTTTTTCTTTAGAGACCGTAAAAATCTATTTTTAGACATATAGGCCTATGTAATGAATTATTACTGAACATTATTATTTAATTGCATGTGATTGCACACCTTCGAAAAACAAAGCAGCAGCATGCAGCAACACAGACCCAAGAATTTAAGACCTCTTATATAAGAACAACTGAACATTAATCTATACTTGAGTTGAACTGTACACATATTTCTCTTCAGCTCTTAACATGCGAATTATAGTGTCATAATCATAATTAACAGCACTTTTCTGCTCATACTTGCCTGACTCACTAATGAGTCTATACCATCTATCTCTGCTGCTCCAGCTGTCACTCTCTGGAAGCAAGACTGGATTTCGAGACTCGATGTAATACATGAAGAGCAAAGAAAGAAGAACTAGCATTTTTAATCTGGCATATTCATTTACACTCAGAATTGAATCATCTTAGCTTTTGCTCTTTTGCATATCTGCATTATAAAGCTGTGCTAATTCAGCCACAGGCCTGACTGCTGCTAGACCTGAATATGTCTGTTTGTTTCTGAAGTGAAATGAAGAATGGGAAGCGTGAAGTTGCAGTGGGTCCGTAAGGGAGGTGCTGCAGTCTCTCGGGGGACTGTTGCCGTGTTTGTGTGTGTGAGAGAGAGAGGATGAACTGTGCGTGTCTGTGAGCACATGCATCCAGAGTAGCTGATTGCAATGCTGCCACTGCATGTTTACTAAAGCAGCAAAATAAACACCATCTGATGAACTGAGCCAAATATGTAGCCTTATTGATAGGGCTGGACTGATGTGATGATGGTTTGATGAAAGTGGCTATTATGGCTCGGTGTTTGGACAAGGACTTTGGGGTTATGGTGACTGATTGATTTGTCATGAGGACAAGGTTGAAAGGCGAAACCCCCTCCATTTTAACACTTGTGAAAGAGGGAGCTGTTTTTATTGGTTAGTTTATTATTTAAACTTTTTAAACTTTAAAGAATACTTATTTCATATAATTTAAAAAAGTAATGAAATAAATAAATACATTAATGTTAATTAAATAAAAGGCTATAAGCTGTTTGTATTAATTTAATTACTGTTTTTTCAACTTATAGGCTACTTATCCACTTTTTTCTTACATTGAATGACAATTAATACAACTGGTAATATTTTATTATACAGAATGTGTAATTAAAAACTATAAATAAATAAAAAATAAAATAAAAAATAAGCAAACAGACAATACAAAAATAAATAAATATGGCTATACTTAATTGTAACCCATGTGGGATACATTTTTGCAGAAGTGCACTAATTTTCATGTGCTGGCTTAACATACTAAAGCAAATGCAAACTACTTGACTATTTAAGTTCACACTTAAAGTCCATGTAAGCCATGTTTGCCTTTGTACCTTTTTCTCTGTTGACATCAGTTTGAGGGCTTGGGCATGAGCATGACATCATTAACCACGCCCTTCCGAGTCAGTGTTTATTTCTACATCCAGTCAATTCACAGCAGAAAAAAACAAGTCACGTTCTCTGATTTCCTCATTCTGTATTCTGTTTCTCTCAGAACTGCACACTACAGAAGTAAAATCCATCTGTTCCGGTTCATGCGGAGTAAGTCACACTTTAAGTACTGTATATGCATTGTAAAGCAAGTTTTCTGAAGCATGCCATTAGCTTTGTTTAAAGATCAACATGCATGAATCTTGTTCACATAATTTTGGCACCAGTGACTCTTAAACTACATTCTTGAGTCTGAAGAAGATTTGGTATAGGGTACAAGTTGCTTATTTGACAACTGACACTGTGTCTAACAATTATACCCATTTTCAGAATGCAGCAGAAGAATGATAATGAAAGTAAAGCCCTCTTTACCCTCAATCTGTCTTCCCATCATGACAAATGGAGTTATAGTTAATGGGTGCGTTACAAGCGGATCTAAGCACCATCTGGTAGTCCAGGACTCAAGCTAGTGAACCTCACTTCTTGAGATGCCCAGAAATAATGCTTACCTGCTGAGTGATAACATGAAGTTTCAGTTCAGCTCAAATAGTGCTCTTGGCAAAACAGCTAATGGTAACATGCTAATTCTCAGAGGATTTCTTTTCAGAAATGAAATTGGTCACGTAATGTTTCCATTTAAACCTATATTTAGTTTTGTTTGTTTGTATAACCCAAACTAGACAGCTCAAGATTGGATTTGATCCAAAGATGCTTTTTCCCTTCTTTGTCGCTTTCCATCTCCACACAGATGCAGCTATATTCATCTTAACACACTCTGTAGGGCCATCTGTAGTCTTCCTTGTTGGTCTGCAAATTATTTATGAGGAAACTTGCCATTATAAGGAAAGCATTTAAAATGCAGCCCCTTCCCCCAAAACAAACAGCCTAACAAAAAGGTTTGCGTTGCATTAATAATTCTTAATAATTCTTAAATGTTTATGCGATTCATTTAAGATTCTGTGACTTTCTAATTGCATTTTGCAATAAATTTTTAGGATAAACCCCTTGAAATGAATCGTCTCTTTTCTCAGGAGAGAAATATGCACAATATCTTAAAGCAAATGTTCATTTTTAGGTGAACCATTCCTTTAATTGACACCAAACTAATTGACACTTTATTTTTCAATAAAATTAAATTAAAATATCGAAAATAAAGTAAAACAAGCCTTTAAAGATAGATTTGGGGGTATTTGGGGGAGTAACAGATGTTACTCGCTTCGTTCAACACTGCACCACTTGCCAAATCACCAAGGTCACTCACCAAAAACCTGCAGGTCTGCTCCATCCTCTCCCTGTGCCCCAACGTCCTTGGTCCCACATAACGTAACCACAATACTAAACATTATTGATCGTTTCTCTAAAGCTTGCAGACTCATCCCACTCACCAAACTACCTACCGCCTGAGAGACTGCAGAGATCGTCATGGACCAAGTCTTCCGTAACTATGGACTGCCAGAGGACATCATCTCCGACAGGGGTCCACAATTCACCTCTCGCCTTATGGAAGGAATTCTGCCAATAGATGAACATAAACATCAGCCTCACCTCAGGATATCACACGCAAGCCAACGAACAAGTGGAGAGGATGAATCAGGAACTTACCCGGTTCCTTCGCAGCTACTGCTACAAGAATCAACACCGATATCTTCTGTGGGCAGAATACGCCCAGAATTTTCTCTGGAAACCAGCTACAGGAATGACTCCTTTCCAATGTGTGCTCGGGTTCCAGCCTCCTCTGTTCCCATGGTCAGGTGAGCCTACTAACCTGCCTGCTTTGGATCACTGGCTCCAGCAGAGTGAGAACACCTGGAACCGAGCCCAAGTCCACCTTCAACGGGCAGTAAGGAGATTCACCGACCAAGCTAACCGTCATCGTCGTCCTCATCCCCCATACGAACCTAGTCAATGGGTATGGCTCTCAACCCGGGATCTCCGCCTGTGACAACCCTGCAAGAAATTGAATCAGAGGTAAGTGGGTCCATTCAAAATACAGATTTCACCAGTGTCATACAGACTTAAACTGCCAGCACAATACCGTATCTCACCCACGTTCCATGTCTCTTTGCTTAAGCCCGCTGATGCTCCAGAAGGAGAGAGTGGCCTAGACGAGGTCGCAGCCCCAGGACCAGAGCTCCCTCTCCTGATCATCGATGGCGAAGAAGCCTACCAGGTGAACGAGATCCTGGATTGGACGCATCCTCCAATACCTCATTGACTGGGAGGGGTACGGCCCTGAGGAGAAATCATGGGTCAATGCCCAGGACATCCTGGACCCCACTCTCACCTTCCATCAGAACCACCCAGAAAAACCAGCACCCCGTCCCCGGGGAAGACCCCGGTGCCGTCGACCAGCTCGCTTCAGGAGCCGCTTGCAGGGAGGCGGCTCTGTCACAACCGAGACCTCTGTGGCGCTCTCCGACCATCATCAGCGGGAACCATCCCTGCAATACTACTTCCTACCTGGATTTCTCCAGCCCACTGCCCTGATTCACGCCGCAGGTGTTTCCCATCTCTCCCCCCCTTTATAAGCGCCACTCTGAATGCAGACAGACACAAAGTTTTGTTTGTCCCGGCTGCATCACTGAGTGTTTCCTTCATTGTTTATTCGGACTGCCTTTGTTTATTACTCTGCCTGCCTTGACTACGAACTCTGCCTGATTCCCCTGACTTCTGCCTGGATACCGTTTACCGAACTCTGCCTGATATCCCGAACTCTCTGCCTGAACTCTGGTACTGTTTTTGCTCTGTCTACGTTGTGCTTATCTGTTGATGTTTAATCCACGCCTGTTTGACTCTGTTGGATTCTACTGACTCCGACTCACAGTTACAATACCAACCTATTAAAATAGATTATACTGTTTTTTTACCATAGCATTTTCACAGTTGTTTACAGTTAAATCTCGGTCATGTTTACTAGTGTAGATTATTTTGATCAAAAGACATTATAATGTTACAAATATCAAATAAATGCTCTTTTTAACTTTCTACTCAACAACTAATCCTAAAAAAAATGTCTTAGATGATTGGTTATGATATGTTAGTTGTGATTAACAGTTTTCAGCAATATTAATAATTAGCAAATCAGCATATTTCACAGTATTGAGATCTTCAGTATTGATGTCAACCACAAGCAACTATAACTATATATATATGAGACATATCTTTTGATTTGGTAGTTTTAAACCATCCACAGGGCCAAACTGCAATATGAAAGCTAAAATATAAAACTACCAAACAATTATTTTGACCGACAGACACTAACCAACAAAGACTACAGTTCATCTTTTTTGCTAAAAAATTTATTAGGTTTATGCAAGATTCAGTGTTTGCTCCGAACCTCCCAACACTTTTTTATTATGTTATTCAATAAAATATCTAAATAACTGTTGTGTAATTCAATTAAATACGTTGATAATTTGGTGTTTTTTTCCCATGCAATTGCACACACTTATAAAAGATTTAACTGTTAGCAACAGTTAGAGGGGATTGCATGCATGTATTTCTGTGAGAGCATGTGTGTTTGCAGTAGTGATCGTGCCCTTTTGAGCCGGGACCGGTTTGCTCAGGAGACCCTGACGCTTCTCTGTAGCAACCAGCACAGGAGACTGCAGTACACAATGACTCAGACTAGCTTTAATTCACACACACACTGCAGATCACAAAACTCTGCCAATAGTCACCCCTTTATGTTTATACAGCTGACGAGCGGTTTTTATCATTTATTATTCAGCGGCAAAATTTCCTAAAATAGCTCGGTTTTAAATAACCCAATACGGCTTGATTTTTGCTCTTCATCTCCAACATAAACACAGGCAGATACACTCTGGCTGTTTGTCGGAGCTAGCGATATACTAGTCTAATTTAAGAAACGTTACGCGGGATGGGGACAAGAAACCTGTTAGCGGAGCATCTCCTCGTGAGATAATATCTGAGCAACATAATTGGTTTGACATCACTTCCTCCCTACTGCATTACAGAAACTCTCTTGAAGGTGCCTTCAAGGTCTCCTGATATTTTTAGTGGCTCCACCCCTTCCCCATCATGCATTTCAGCAGGTCTGGCTTCCTGGTGTCATATTTTGCACGCCCGCCTCTCTGAATGGATAATTCCTATTGATTTCAGATGAGAGTTCACTTCCCTCCTATTCCAGCGAGTGGAAAAATCCATATAAGGTCTCCCTGCTCATTACCTGTAGATCTTTTGCTGGAACGGACAAATACATTGACTGGAACAAAACGGCCTGGGTTGGTCAGATCAATTCGGCTTTCGTGAATAGACAGCAGATTCAATACATTGCAAACACATGCTCACATGCATATGCACGGCCATGAGAGTGAACACATTGATTTGGTCGACACATCAAGGCCGCTCGGCTGGATTTACTTTTCCTGTTGTCCCAGGACATGAAGCCACTTTCTCTAATGCTTTACACTGTTTCTGAAGCAGACCTTTCTCTCTCTCTCTCTCTCTCTCTCGGGTTGCACTTATGCCCAGAGGAAACAGCGAGGAAAGAGCACACCTGCCGTAGCGACGAGAGCACTCTCACTCATCACCTCTGGCACGCATTAAGATGTACCTGCTCCCCTTGTGCTCTAGGTCAAACAAGAATAATTTAGGGATGTGCACAGCAAGCAAACTACAGCAAACTGGGACGGAAACTTCTGCTGACAGGTGTGAAGTCAAACCAGCTCTGAAGGTGAACTAAATTGTCCTCTACTCAAGTGTAATTGCTTTAAATAGATATTGATTGCAGGCCTGTATTTAACAATTGTTCACTCTCAGAAACAAAGGTACAAAAGCTGTCACTGGGACGGTACCAATTTGTACCAGTTAGGTTCAAATATGCACACTTTAAGTACTAATACATAACTTTAATGGACTCTTTAAGTACAAACGTTACTTTTGAAAAGTTACCTCCCCGGTTACAGCTTTTGTACCTTTATTTCTGAGAGGGTTCTAGTATGAAAGCTCAGAGGCCTAATAAGTGTAGTCTGCAGACCAGTTCTAACTATTTTGCCTAATTATTATGGCATTTCTTTAGGTTTGGAGTAGGACTGAATGATCTAAAATAAGACGTTAATATGTGTTGTATAAGTAGTAATAAACATCAAATGTGCAGTATGCATGCTTATAAGCACCATGGTAAAGGGATAGCTAAGCCAAAAATTTAAATTGTGTCGTTAATGATTCACCCAATCTGTAAGACTTTTGTTCGTCTTTGGAGCACAAATTAATAATTTTGATTAAATCAGATATATATATATATTTTTTTTAAGTTACTAGAGTGTTTCATTAAAATTATCTTAATTATTTTTCCAAAGATGAATGGTCTTACAGGTTTGGAACAACATGAGGGTGATAAAAAAATATCTTACTGTTTCATGACAAATTTGTATGTATTTTATGAGGTAGCTAATTCGTGCAAATTCATATGACCTCACCTATATGATTAGGAATCCACGGGGCACTGTAATGGCTCTCCTGGCCGTGAATGCGAAAGGGAATCCACAGGAAATCAAGAGAGAACTGAAAACACCTGTGGAACATGGCTGGGAACACGTTAACACAATGAACTAATTGTTGACAGAAACAACCAAATATGGGCATACAAGACTGACATCTGTATGACGATCCTAGGGATGGTTAGGTTTAGGGACAGGGTTAGTTGTAGGTTATTTGTAAAAATCCATATGAATTGTGCAACTCATAAAATACGTACACGATTTAGAAGCAAAAATCATATGATTTTGCACAAAATAGTCATACGAATTAGCCACCTCGTAAAATATATACAAGTTTTATTTTTTACCTTTTATATTGAGAATTGGTCACTAAACTAAAGTGCTATAATTCAAACTAAATTTGTTCTAAAACATTTTACAGACAACTCAAATGATACTTAAAATTATCTATAATGTCTGTCATCCTGAAAACAACAAGGATAAGCCACTTACATTAAGACATTAAATTGGTAAACTTGCATA
>JAUMHP010000080.1:2954562-2994110 GCA_032361065.1 Enteromius trimaculatus | reverse complement strand
CTCCCCCACATCTAACACTAAACCTACCAAAACTAGGGGAGTCATAATCTGGCAGGGGGTCAAAATTCGGCACTACACCGGCGACGGCGCAGACAGACTAGGGACACGTGACGTCACAGACTACGTGGTGCCATACGGGCAACATCGGGCTTAAAACTGGCAGCGTGAAGTAAAGATTTTAATTAAACCCAAAAGGCTTATTACAAAGACGAAAACGAAGGATGTTTTATTAGTTTGTTTAAGTTAGTTTTGTATACACACAAAACAGTTTGTTAGTTTTTTTTTTTTAAACTCTCGTTGTTATTTTTATTTCAGTTAACGAAAATGCTTTTTTAATTCTAGTTTTAGTTTTTTTCGTTCGTTTTCGTTAACTATAATAACCTTGCTTTGAACTTTAACAGAACAACCCTATTTTCCAGTGCTGAAATATTCATGCATTTCCGTCCGTATATATATGGAACAACAATATTTAACCATGTGAAATATGTAATCACCTCATGAACTGTCCTTATAAAAAGATCATGAAGCAAGCTTTCAACATCTGTGCTCATTGTCTGCCAGAAATCCTAAAACGTGCTGTCTGTATAACAGTGTTTTCTGCTGTATCCTTGGAGACAGACACAAACCAGCTTGAGAGTGTATTTATGTTAACTGATTAATCACAGAGAGGTGGCCACAGCGGAACTGAATCTACACTAGTCCTGTCTCACGAGCCTCTTTCTATGGATCACCAGGAAGGAGAGGTGTGGTGACAGCAAAATATCACAAATGCATAATTTCTACAGGCAATTACGTACAATAATTCAGCCTAATGAGTTGTGTAGCGGAACCGTTCACCCAAAAATTAAAATTCTGTCAGTATTAACTCACCCTCAAGTCAATTCGGATTTACAGTTACTTTTCTGTGGAACGCTAGAGGAGGAATGTTCATGCAGATTCTTTTTTTTCTCTCTAAAAAAGAAACACAAAATATTTTTTGGGTGAACTTTCCTTGAAAATAATATTTCACCCAAACGGAAATTTGCTGACAATATACTCACGCTCAGCCCAAGATGTAGATGTGTTTGTTTCCTAATGATTTGCGTAGCATTACTTCACTTGCTCACCAGTGGCTCCTTTGCAGTGAATGGGTGCCGTTAGAACGAACTCCCAAAATGGCTGATAAAAACATCACAATAATTCACAAATATTTCACACACCTCCAGTTTATCAATTAACATCTTGTTGAAGCTACATGTTAAGTAAACAAATCTATAATTAAGGTTTTTTTTTATTCCAAAATGTTGCTTCCAGCTAAAATACAAGTCCTCTACTATAATATTGCTTTCTCCAGTGAAAGTATTTGTCTCGTCTGAATTAGGAGACAAATATGCACAGATCAAGCACAGTTTACAAGCAAAAACAGTCCAAAATAGTTGGTCGATTCTGATGAGTTAACAACAGGGAATTACTTTTTTTCAGTGCAGGACAAGCTATCACTGACTAGTATTTAAGCTAGAGGTTTAAAGTTGAAAAGACTTAATAATGGACTTGTTTCCTAAAAACAAGCAGCTTTTCATTTTAGAAGATAGTAATTGATGAACTGGAGTGGTGTGGATTACTTGTGGATTATTGTGATGTTGTTTGGATGCTTTTTCTGACGGCACCCATTCACTTCAAGTCTCCAAATCTGTTTTGAGGAAGAAACAAACTCATCTTCATCTTGTATGGCCTGAGAGTGAGTAAGCTAACTTAAATTTTTGGGTGAACTACTCCTTTAAAAGTCACAAGTCTCAGCACAGCGGAGATCTGTGTTAGCTACCCAGACAGCATTTCTTTCTGTGCCCTCCTGTTTCCCCGGAGAGATGAGCGCAAAGTCCACTTTATCAGTGTCAGCCTCACTGCAGCAAACAGAGCAAGCACCAGCAATCTCTGCACCAACCGCAACAGACACCAACAAGACCCAATCCTCAGCGTATCTCCTCGCAGTATTTCCAGGCCGTTGGATCTGAATGCCAAAGTCTAGATGCCAGAAGGCAAAACAGCATGTTAGTCCTGATTTAGTGGTTGTGGACTGCATGCGTCTGAGGGATGTTTTCATCTGCTTAATTCACATTGGGATAGAGAGCTGTTTACATCTGTCTCGGGTGATTTGATCACAAATGGTCTAATTAAGACGTTACTGTTTAAATTTGGTATTAATGTGACTCAAATGCATCTCCTGTGACCACTTATGATCAGATTTTGTTGAGCGGAGGACGTAATTTATACAAGAATTTTGAAAAGCAGCAGAATATTTAAAAACAATTTGTCACTTTAATGGAAATTAGTGCAAATGGAGATAAAAAAAAAAAGTCGACAATCTTTTGAGTGAATTGTTCCGGCACATGACTTTTTGAAGTGAAGAGATGCGTTTCACATAGATTATGTGAAGAAAACAGGTGTATGCACCCCAAGTGGGCACACTTATACACTACAGGTTAAAAGTGTAGGGTTGTTTGGTTTAGCCTGCATTTATTTGATAAAAAAACAGTAAATATTGTAAAATATTACAATTTAAATTAACTGTTTAATATATTTAAATATTTCTTAAAATGTTCAGAATTTTCAGCATCATTACTCCAGTCTCCAGGTAGAAACTCCAGGTAGAAATCTATTGTTTTGACAAAAAAAAACCCAACAACTATTATTTGAAATAGAAATCTTTGGTAAAATTATAAATGTTTTTACTGTCAGTTGTCATCAGTTAAATGCATCCT
Source organism: Enteromius trimaculatus (assembly GCA_032361065.1). Taxonomy (NCBI): domain Eukaryota; kingdom Metazoa; phylum Chordata; class Actinopteri; order Cypriniformes; family Cyprinidae; genus Enteromius; species Enteromius trimaculatus. The sequence goes on along the minus strand of JAUMHP010000080.1, from coordinate 2,991,372 downwards.
TATAGTTGTTTGCTCAGTTTACTTGAATAAAATAAGCTAAAACAACAGACATATTTAGTTGTTTACTCAGTTGTCATTTGCACTCAATTTTATTATGTTAAATGAAATCACATTTGTAACAAATTAAGTTAACTTAAACCATTTGTGACCATGTGATTCACACAGTTCTAACCTTCACAGTCAAACAAGCGTGTGTTTGACAGCTACTGACAACCTAAGCACAAGCTCCACTCTTCACCACTATGGTAACCAAAAAAATCCAAACAAACCTTATTTTATATTGTGTAAACTCTTTTAAATGTTCAAAATAACTTAACTTTAAATGTCTAAACTCTTCCAGGCTTTCCATTTTCATAATGCAGAAAACTCCAGAAAACTCTGCACAAAGTCGCCAGTCTGTACAGCAACAGCAATGGTTGGGTCAACAAGAGTGAATTATGTTCAGGGAACATTCACAGAATTAAATGAAATTGGTGTGATCTCATTGTATTAGCATGAAATATACTCATCAGTACAATTAATATGCTTTAAGTTCAAATAAATTGGTTCAAATGAATGGAAATATACAGAAGCGTATTCAGTAAAACAGAGCAGATATTTTTTCCTCAAGTGAATGCAATACGCTTCCGTAGTAATAGGTGTCATAATTTGATTAAGTAAGATCAATCAGCTATTTTTTGAATGCAATAAAATAAAAAATTATAAAAAATAATATATATATAAAAAAATAAAACAAAACACTGACCCCAAACATTTGGACAGTAGTGCAGTATATGACAATTTTATATTTTATTTGCATCCAGCAAAATGTTCATAAAATCAATAAAAAGCAATTTTGTGATATGTTACAATTAAAATATTTTAAATGCATTTTTCAATTTTCCTGTGATGGCAAAGCTGAATTTTCTGCAGCCATTTCTTCACATGATTCACATCACAATGTTGTCAAGTATAGCTTATATTTGTTTGATGTTTCAGACTAAGTACCTTGTTATTTCAGTCGAGTACCTGTATTAAACCAAATGCAATGATTTAATCAAATTCATACCAAATATGAAGTCATTTTGACCTTGTTTTACTGCATTGGTTGACTGATAAGCACTGCAATGGTTGAATGGGATGCATAAGATTTGGTAGTGTGTCAGTGCCTGAAGTTATTGCAGAACTTTGCACTTCAGACATTAAGTATCGCATACTGTACCACTAAGCTCGCCACAAGTGACAAAGAGCACTCCCAGAGGTGCGTTCCGCTTTCAGGTGAAGAGGTGATCCTGTGGAAGAGGTAAAGTTCAGAATCATAGAAGCCCAGTATTGATCAATCTTGCAGCTGTAAATCCCTGGGACGTGTGGATCAGCGCTGAACTGCCTGTAAATCTGCAGCTGAGAGGGATGGGGCTTTGAAATAAGGGCCAGAGTGAACGGCACTAATCTTCTCACAGCAGGCCCATCCCCTCCAGGTCTGGCACCCTGCAGTCGCAGCGCAGAGAAACCCCTTTTGGCTAAACTGCACTCTGGCCAGGGATTTTATAAACCTCTCTCAAATTAAGCAGATCAGAACCACCTTTACTTCTGTGAAAAAAAAAAATCGGTCAAAATTGTGGTTCATTCATTTCAAAGTTAGTATTTTATATCCAGGCAAATTTAATTTTTTGTTTATCTTCCACTTTGAGGCAGACCTGCCAACCAATCCTTACAGAAGTGCAAAAATAATTGATGGAAAAAATGGATGGTCATTTGTATTTTTTCCATTTTGCCTAATGAACCATCACCTTTGAGCCTATAATGTAAAAATAACATTAAAAATAAAATAAAAATAAAAATAACAGTTGCTCTGTTCCCCTTGCATTCCTTCAAGCCCTAAACTGATCAGTTGAGTTGCCATGGAAATGGAAGGCTTGGCTTGCCCTCCTGGGGTTTTTACTGTCAGCCGGGGGAAGTCTTTGAGTTGCCCCCTTTGGGCTTGGAAAGCAGTATTAAAGATTGTTAACATTTGTTAAATGTAACAAATAGTTTGTGAATGATTGGTTCAAATGCTACACTAGTTTTAATGTTAACAAGACCAGTGGCTGTGAATGAATGGACATGTTTTTAAGTTATTGCTACTATTATTCTTACACACATTTTACAGTCCTTCTACTAATGCTTTACTTAAAAAAAGTACACCCTGGAGGCCGTACGGGGCAGAGTCACTGGTCGCATCCAAGGTGGATCAGAAGCCTTGGTGGGCCATGGCGTATCGTGAGCCTTGGGCGGCCATGACCAAATCCCTTCTCTACCCACCACTTCCATGAGCCTAACCCTTTTACCCCCCCAAAATGTTCTTGGTGAGGTCAGCCAACCATGAGGGCTCTGGAGGACGTTCTTGCAGTGTGAAGTCAGGGGAACGCTCTTGCAGCGTGAACTCAGGTACTGTAATTGGAATCGGCACTCCTGGGCAAGCCACTGGAACTCGGATCAGCACTCCTGGCTGTAATCTAGGGACTGGAATCGGGATCGGCTCTCCTGGCTGTAAACTTGGAACTTGAATCGGGACCGGCTCTCCCGGCCGTGACTCAGGAACTGGTTTCGGAATTGGCACTCCCGGACATAATCTGAATCGGCACTCCCGGCCGTAATCTAGGGACTGGAATTGGAATCGGCATTCCCGGCCGTAAACTAGGGACTGGAATAGGGATCGACTCTCCTGGCCAAGACTCTGGAACAGGGATCGGGATTGGCAAATCTGGCCGTAATTTAGGGTCTGGAATCGGGATCGGCACTCCTGGCTGTGAATCATGAACAGGATTCGGGAAGGGCTCTCCTGGCCATGATTCAGGAACGGGAATTGGGATCGGCTCTCCTGGCCATAAATCAGGAACTGGATTTAGAAATGGCTCTCCTGGCCGTGATTCAGGATCGGAACTCCTGGCCATAATCTAGGGACTGGATTTGGGATTTGCCGCCATACAGTGCTGCTTTCAGGAGAGGAATTTGCCGAAAAGTGAGATGAGAGCCGGCATGGGTGGACAGCCTCCTGGCCATTGCTCATAAGGCCCGGAAAGAGGAGTGAGTCTGTTGAGGAGGCAATGGAGGATTTCCTCAGGTGTGATCATTCTCTTCAGTTCGGTAATGGTCGATCCTTCTGTCACGCTGGCTCTTCACACAGGTAGCACACAAGCCCAAGATCTTACGATGATAAAGATTTTAATGAAGACTAAGACAGAGGGACAGGATACATCAGGTTTGACACTTAAGGATCGACATAGGATATACAAACACAAGCACTTAAATACAGACACTGATGAGGGCAGAACTCAAGACACATGGGGAACACGGCTGGACGCCAATTAACATAATCAACTAAACTAGGACAGGAAACACAGGACCAAATAAGGGCATGGCAGACACATGGAGAGCAAAACACAAGGAACACCAAACACAGAGTCTGACACAAACCTGTTCATATTTTATAAAATATTATTTATAATCACTGCAAAAAAAAAATCAAGAAGAGTTTTCTAGACAAGAAAAAATTACACTAATTACCTGTGAAGTGAAAACCATTTCAGGGATTACCTCTTGAAGCTCACTGAGAAAATGCCAAGAGTGTGCAAAGCAGTAATCAGAGCAAAGGGTGGCTATTTTGAAGAAACTGGAATATAAAAGATGTTTTTTTGTTAAGTACATAACTCCACATGTGTTCATTCATAGTTCTGATGCCTTCAGTGAGAATCTACCAATTTAAATTGTCATGAAAATAAAGAAAACACACTGAATGAGAAGGTGTGTCCAAACGTTTGGCCTGTACTCTATATGCTCCCAGAATTATATATTTTTTTAATATTATTATTTGTATTTATTTCTTTTTTTAAAGTAGGATGCAAACAAACAAACAGATATTTCCAAATTAGTTAAATATTATAGAATTGCATTTTTAGGTTTCCTAAACATACCAAAACCTTGTCAAGGATAAAAAGACAAGGGTCTTTTTAGAATATAAAAATTTCTATAATTATATAGTTCTTAAGAAATCCACTACACCTTCACTAATCTAGAGATATAACACAACTTCAATAATGTTTTAACCCTCAAAAAACCATATAGCAACATAAGAGTCCTATAACGGTAGCTTATTGGTAAGAAAAATGTGCATTGCAGCTGGTTCTTCATAAAGAAGCTTCTATAACATCACTGCACAAAGCACAAATGCACATTCCAGTCAAATTCAGCAGAGCATCATGTCTATCTGAATGACCTTCACTCTCTCTGCAATCAAAGATGCATGCTGCAAAACAAGCTCATAAAAGATCTATCATCCGTCGACGACGCTGTGAGTGAATGCTGCATCCTGTCATTGAGACATCGAACTCATTTATAGAAGTCACTCTCAGTTTCGCATACACCATCGCAAACACACTCCATTTGGCTGGCCTGCTCCTTTCACCCAAAGTCACAAACAGACATTGTGCAAGCTTTGTTTTTTTTTTCTGGCATGTTCATACACAGATTTTTCTGCTGCTGAACGCCTCGTCCCGTGTGAGTCACAGCGGGGCACGCGGGAGGCGACGTGCAAAGCAGCCAAGCGTGTGGTGGCTGCTGCCCCAGATAGTGACGACAAAACACCCTGAGTATTGGGCTGCAACGCTGCTCATTTAAAGACAAGCGATTAATTCAGTTCCAGTACAAAGGGGAAAGTGGTCTCCACAATGTCCTCAATTTGTCTGCGGTACCACAGTGTGAACACACATCATCTTTATCTGGCAAGGCTTGGGCTGAGGATCTGCCTACATGGTCTCATGGCATAAAAGTACCTTAGTGCACTTTTTTAGCATGACATGAAATACTTTACGTACCAACAAGTACATATCACTGCAGTTTCTAAAAGAAATGACCACTGGAGGTAGTAAAACTGTATTCATATGCTGGGATATTTAAAAACTGATGCTTATGGACATTAGCATAGAGACAGTTCATAGACTGTAAGATTGTTTGGTATGTCACGCACTACAGAGATGTACTTAAAGGGTGAGGAGCTCCAGTTTGAATCCTGTGTTACTAAGATTCGGCAAAACTGTTCAATCTGTGTTGAAATGGCTCAGCTTATTAGTTTTGCATTTCTTAACGCTATTGGGTAGGTTTAAGGTTACATTTGGTGTAGGGCATATTTCCAGCATGATAAAGAACATGACAGTCTACAAATATTTGAATTCTAAACTGGCGCAATACATACCTATATCAGCGTAATAAGAACACAGCAGTACAGGGTTCATGTATTGAACCTGTGTTTTAGCGCCACTTAGTGGACATTTCTCTTTAAAACTGTGGCGAAATGTGCAGTAAGGTTCGTAAAAACTAGGGTGACCATACGTGCCATTTTCTCCGGACGCATCCTGGCCAGGATTTCTATATTGCTTTGATTTGTACATCAAGAGTGTTTTGGAAACATAAGGAACTGATGTCATACGCGCGCCCAAACCGAGACAAAACTATATCTTTAAAGAAATCCAGGCCAGGACGCGTCCGGAGAAAATGGCACGTATGGTCACCCTATCTAAATGTCTATTAACTCTCAAATAATTTTTGTAGATATGACAGAAATAAAGTCAGACTGTAATGTGCGAAGCTGTTTGTGGAGTTGTTCAATCATTCTCCGCTGTTTTATTTCAGTTTATTTAATCTAAGGCTGTAGCTGAAGTCAGTCGTAGTTTTATTTCTTGCTCTTTTCTTCAGTGAATCTGCTCATTACTAGCAGCTGTTCATCGTTGTCTGAATTCACTCATTAGTGTTCATTCTCTGTCAGGTGGACTCTATTAGTAAACTCATGTAGGGAATAGTGAATGAGGGTGTGATTTGAAACACAGTCTCTGAGTGTCGACTCTGTACAGCGTTAATTCACAGGACTGCAGAAGGTTACTTTCTCGAAAACAACAAATATTATGCAGAGTGCATTGACTTTTACAGGATCTTACCGTTTGATGAAAAAATAGCATTTGACTGTCAGAATATGACCATTTTTCACAGCAGTTTTTACGGTGTAATTAGGCTAATTATGACCTGAAGTATAACTAAAGTGTGCGATTATACTCCATGTGGTGTAGGACTCACCTGTTTCTTAAGAAGAGGCGGGATGTCCATACTGTGGGAGAACAGAGATGGCGGGCTACTCCGAGCGTTTGGCGAAGATACAGCAGCCTCTTGTGAATGATCAGTGTATCACACCCATTCATTTTTCACTTAAGTCTGTGCCTGTTGGACAGTGTTTTGTTCAGTGACGACACTTTCACATGTATTGCACTTTATCCCAGAGTGTGGCTTAATAGTGGGGGTCTTCTGAAGATCGGCTAACTCCAGAGCATTGTCTCTGTTGTATTGTCGTTGTTACGGCCCTCTGGTTAGATGAGAAAATCCATTTTCACCAGTTTACAAAATCCGGCAATACCGGGAATCTTTAGCTAAAACATTCTGGCTGATTTAAAAAAAAAAAAAAATGATGCCATGGCAACAATAGCAGGTTACCGAGGAACCTATTGTCGCTATGGAGACTGCATCACTCCAACGTGATTAGAAGTATCCAGTCAAAAGCGCTTCCAGTCTCTGATCTTTCCCCTCCCTTTTGTCTTCAGTGATCGGTACACATTAGCAAGTCTCTGAATTTGTGCTTGAATCAGAACAGTTTTAGATCTTTCAACTCTGCACGAATAGTAGCACAAAAGAAAAAAAAGTTCACATATAGCAATCTTATGCATCTTTCACTGGTTGATATGGAACAGGCTCTTGACGAGACGACGATACACTATAGAAGCACACAAAATTAGTCATTTAAGACACTTACTCCAACAAGTGATATGTTATCTGAGCGACACTTGTCTATAATGTAAGAAAATACACACAGCCTTTAAAAGGGCTACCTCTCCCTTCATTATAATAAGAGCTTCCATCAATATTCTGGTAAAAACTCCCTAAACTGGACTAAGTTTCCAGCAATACCATGTAGAAGGAGAATCTACGATGCAATGAGTGCATTTGAGTAGAATTACTATTTACTCGTCATTGAAGAAATACTGATTTTATGGCAAGCCGTTTTAACATTTTCGCATGAACTACGCTATTTAGTTTATTTAGAGCAAGTCATTTAGTAGTGACTGGTGTCTTTTCAATTTCACTTGTAAACTATTGATTGAATGCTAGTACTTTTGCTACCTGTCACTATTGTAGAGGTTACAAGAAACTTTTTCAGGAAGATCATTTCTGTCATTGATTTTTATGTGGATTTTTGGTCCCAGAATTAACTGTTCACTTCCAATGATATATCTAAGTGTTGCTGGAATTTATTTCAGTTTACTACATCTTTGTTAGACACTAGTACTTATTCATGAATAAGTACTAGTGTACTCTCTACCTGAAAATATCATGTTTATTTAAATGATTCTTGTCATTTTTATAAAATTGTTTCCAAGTAAATCCTATATACCAACTATAAAAACATGGCAAAATGTATTGTTTTAACATATTATGGAATTGTCTTTATTCATTTATTTTTTTTACAGGTATTTTATCTGTTTTTTTTATTATTGCACTTAACTGCTTTGTGTTTTGGAAATGTAAAAATTAGAGGCTATAATTTATATATATAAGTATTTGAAAATAGTTACAATAACAACTGAAATCCGCACCAGATTACTTAATTGTAATCAAAATTTCTAGTAAGATAATATCAGGCGCGAGATAGTTTTAAGGAATAGCTGTTAAAGCGGCTTGCCACACCGATGTCACATATTGCCTACATGAATGAGCGTACCCTAAAGACAGCAAACGGACTGAAAGCCGATAGCGGCTTCCTCCTCACAGTAAAATGGTTCAATCGAACAGGTGATAAACACTGCACGGGACTGGCACGTTAAACATATAACCACTTCCTCTGCGTCGTGGAAATGGAGGGCGACACACTCAGCAGCACTTGTCTGTCATGACACGAACCTACGGCATTGCCATCATCAGGCTGACTAGAAGAGCCTACACGTCTGTGAACATCTTTTTAATGTTCACGCAGTTCTGGTTGTTCTGGGCCGGGAAGTTAGGCTGCTTAAAGGCGCCCTCCTCGATGACCATGTACTCCGACTTGCTGAGAGACGACGTGCTCCGCGTCTTCTTCAGCTCCTCGTTGGAGGACAGGGGCTGGCAGCTGCCGATGTGGAGGTACTGCGCCTGCTCCTCTCCCTCAGTCTCTCGGTGGTAAAAGTAGTTGAAGTTGGACACGATGACGGGCACCGGCAAAGCGATAGTTAACACGCCCGCGATCGCACACAGGGAGCCGACGATTTTGCCCCCTATGGTGACTGGATGCATGTCGCCGTATCCCACGGTCGTCATGGTAACCACCGCCCACCAAAACGCATCAGGGATGCTGTTGAAGCCCGAGTCGGGATCGTCAGCCTCGGCGAAGTAGACGGCGCTCGAGAATAAGATGACCCCGATGAAGAGAAAGAAGATGAGCAAGCCCAGCTCTCGCATGCTGGCTTTGAGAGTTTGCCCCAGAATCTGGAGCCCTTTGCTGTGCCGCGAGAGTTTGAAAATCCGAAACACGCGCACCAGTCTGATGACCCTAAGAATAGCCAAGGACATCGCCTGCTGGCCGTTGCCTTGCCTTTCCGCGAGCTCGGTCCCCAAAGTAATGAAGTAGGGTATTATAGCCACGATGTCAATAATGTTCATGATGTTCTTGGAGAACGTGGCTTTGCTGGGGCACGCGAAGAAGCGCACGAGCAGCTCAAAGGAGAACCAGATGATGCACAGAGTCTCCACCACGAAGAACGGGTCAGAGAAGGGACTGGAGAAGAACGGAAGAGTTGCGTTCGCCAGCGGCGCGACCGTCGTCTGGTCCCTGTCGTCTCTAAACTCGGGTAGCGTTTCTAGACAGAAGATGACGATGGATATCAAAATGACAAGCACGGAGACGATCGCGATGCCCCTGGCCGGACCCGAGCTCTCCGGGTACTCAAACAGCAGCCACACCTGTCGCTGAAACTCATTAGCGGGCAAAGGACGCACCTCATCCTTTATGAAGCCCTCGTCCTCTCGAAATTTCTCCATGGCCTCCTCCCCGAGCTCGTAGAAGCGTATCTCCTCGGAGAAAATGTCTATGGGAACGTTAACGGGTCTCCGTATGCGCCCTCCGGATTGATAGTAATACAAAATGGCATCGAAGCTCGGCCGATTCCGGTCAAAGAAATACTCGTTTCTCAGGGGGTCAAAGTAGCGCATTCTCTTCTTGGGGTCGCCAAGTAAAGTCTCGGGGAACTGGGACAGGGTTTTGAGTTGCGTCTCGAAACGCAAGCCTGAGATGTTGATGACAACTCTCTCGCAGCACTCGTGGTCTTGCTCGTAGCGCTCCAGAGAGTGGTGCCCAGGCAGCGCCGCCGACTCCTCCAGCATGTTGTCGCACGCAACAATTGTCATGATGTCTTCAGTGTAGCCGTGGTTCACGAGGTTGTTGCCCCGGAGCTTGCTCAAGGAAGGCGGAGGCGAGTGGAGGAGGCTGAGGTGGTCGTCCATACAGCTGCTTCGGCGAAGGGGCAGTGGAAGCCGCGCCTCCTCCACAAGCTCCGCGCCGCGCGTCCTCTCGCTCTCGATCCGTTCCTCCCGCCCATGGCAAGCGTACTGTGGTTTATAAACATGACTGCTCCCGCCCACGGCGCGCGGATGCTCATCACACATCCACACGGCGCCCAATCGGAAACCTGACAGACATAAACATGAACCCCAGACGCGCGTCACCGATGCCCACCGATTAGGGGAGGGCTGTGGGATAACGCGAATCGGCGGCCAGTGCAACCTAAAATGAAAACCCTCACTGACATTTGTTGCATTCATTCCATTACGCACAGGATGGAGCATATGAATTAATAGCTCATCATGGAGAGATTCATGTGTGAGAAATAAACCATGCAACCTGTAGGAATTAGAATACAGTGACTTTCAACCAGGTCAGCTTTTGTAAAGCAGTTTAAAAGCAGAAGTTCATCTTGCGCAACAGTTGTGTTTTGGCGCCCTCTTACAATTTTGAAAGAAACAAACACGTTTTGTACTAATTTGGTATCTAAATCTTTAATAAAGCTATTGATCAGTCAATGGTTCGTGTTTATAACTGAAACAACCCAGTTAAAAGGATCATGTCCCACAGTGGTTTGTTTTGACCTCGTTTGCTGTGTTTTAGCTGAGTTAGATCGCCCCCCACAATTCGCACCCTCATCATACGCAAATCTTGTTTAAATGTTGTTAATAAATGTATTTTGTGCTGCGCTGGTTGTCTCTGACGTGATTGGAATGCACACGTTTGTATGGCAAAGGCGCGGACTTCCATTCAGAATGTCAATGAGAGCGCGAGCCCCCACCTTCATAAAGATGAAAGGACACGCACCAACGTCACTCTGATTGACATTTGGAGCGCAGCAGGCACTTCATCTTTATGCAAACCCTCTGGATGTTGCAGACCCGCAATGTTGCATTAGTTAATTTGGGTAATGGTGGGATTTGGATAATAACTGCTTGTTCAGACGTGTGTTACAGATTTAGAAATAAGTTGTGGGTTTTTTTTCTATCATGCTTTATTCCGTGTAATGTTATCGATTTTCACGCTACAAAAGCAAGAGGTTGTGATGCAGTTTTTTTTCCTCTTTTCAAAACGTGTTGGCAACTTGCGCATGACCTGAGACAAAAACACAGGAAAACATATCGGCGCTGTCCATAGTTCTGAAACCAGGAGAATCATCCTAAATCTTTAAATTTAAACCCAGTATATCACATTTAGCTCAGCTACCCCCTAATTCAGCAAAAAAACAAAAAAAAAAACATAAAAACATGTATTTTTGCAACAATTGTGCCATGCTCACATTTTGTCCAGCTGGACTAGGTTATCTAAGAGTACATTAAAATGCTTTGAAATAAAGAAAATGCAAATTATTTAAAAGAGTATTATGACCTCTTTAAAACAAAAATACAAACTTAAGTCAAATGGAATGTCTTAAAACATTTTTTATATTATCTATTGTATATATATATATATATATGCATGCGTGTGGTTGTATTTATATATATATATAAAGTACACAGATATATTATGTAAACAACTGTTTTTGTGATTAATCATGATTTATGATTGATGACAGCACTAGTTTTGAACATATATTCAGTGACTCTAAAAATGTCAAGTGCTGTGACCATCAAGTTTTTTTTTTTAACATCTTGAATACAATCAAGGCTAAACAGCTCAAAGGGACACTCCACCCAAATAATTACAATTAAAAAAATTCTGTCATGATTAACTCATCCTCATGTTGTTCCAAACCTGCATACATTTCTTTCTTATACTAAACACATCTATCTATCTATCTATCTATCTATCTATCTATCTATCTATCTATCTATCTATCTATCTCTCTAATCAGTTGTAAGTGAGCCTCCCACGGGTCCAAATGTGTCAGTATGAGGGAGGTAGAGAGAGTCTTTGTTTGTTTGATTCTGTGTCTTCCTCTCATTCACTGGACTGCTTCCCAGAATCAACACACTTCTCCGAGCTCTCAGGGATTGTTCCTTTTAACACACAAAATGATTCAACAGTAGAGCACATTACCCTGGACGTTCAGAAGAAAAGCAGCTCTTCTTCCGCCTGCTCTCTGAAGTATAGATGTTTGGCTGAAGTTTTGTTTTCTCCAACAAAACCATGTTGATACAGTATTTACATTTAGTCCAAAGACCTTTACAAACCTTTATAGGCACATAGTGTCTCTCCTGTTTTCCTAAAAGTAACAAGTAATGAAAAGTGTGATACTGATAGCCGAGAGCTTTTGATAATAGATTGTGTATTTAAAGCTTTGAGCCCTTTATTTCATTTAAAACTCGTGAAAAACTGAAAGAACAGGAGCCTATTTTAATTATGCGCTTACATTGGATTTAATACTGGGTTCAATCAAGCTTTACATAGTTATTTCACCTCAAAATGACCTTGACAGTGTTTAACTCACATACTCATTCTTGTGATGTTTGCCAAGAACATCATCTGAAGCAACCTGTTTTTCCAACACAGTCTCACAACCAATTCGTACGTATTCGTACAAGGTGCCAAATCCGTGCTAATTCGTACAACCTGACTCTGTCTAAAACCACGTGACGGGTAAGTTTAAGGGCAGGGGTTAGGTTTAGGCCATTCGTACAAATTCATACGAAATGGCAACTCGTAAAATACATACAATTTAGAAGAAATCATATGAATTCGTACGAGTGAATTTCCATGAATTAGCCACCTCGTAAAATATGTACGAATTGCCGTGAGATCAGGTTGGTTTTTCCCGCACACCCATCCACCCTTGTTTTGGGTGAAAGTGTGGAGACGATGTCCATGTCTAGTGAGTAGCTGCAGGTCTGAGGAGACTTCATTAATTTTATTGTAATGGTTAGGTAATTGAATTCTTCTTTAGACTTTTGCATGGTTCTGTCCTCCTACTCCTTCAGAGTCTTTTGTGTAAGCTCAGTTTGTCCTTGGGCTTGTTTTCAAACTCTGCGTTCACACGTCATTCTTGACGCATTTGCCTGGCAGATGTGACACGTGCTTGTGGATGCTCTTATATACTTACAACACAAGCTCAAGCATTGCCTTATGGATGCTAGGGGGGTCAAAGAAGTCACATTGGCAATATTTCAGTGAAGTTTGGTGAAAGACTAATATGAACATGGGCAAAATCTGTGTCATTCAAAAGACTGTGTCATTTGAAAGTATGCTGAGCAGGAGCAAGTGTGACTGCAAATGGGTAAAGAGCTTAGCCTCATGTCTCTGATCTGTAGATGCGTCCCTCCATCATTGTAAGTTAAATGAATTTTATTTTTGTCCATTTCATGGTCCTGATGACTTATAAAAGTATTATCAGATATTTCTTCAATATGCCACATAATTCAAATGAATATTTTAAGCTCAAAGAAAATTAAGCTCAATTGATATCATGTGTTGATTGCAGCATTAATAAAAATCAAATGAAATAAATAATGGAGCAAAAATGGAGATTAGGGTCAGGTACCTTAAAGTTAATTGAGCCAATTCTGGAGCATTTAAAAGCAGAATTGTGAGGCTAATAATTTTATAAAAGCATTTCTGCAAAGCAAGGTTGAGAAATGGGATATAACTTTTTTTATCTAAAAAGTTAGGAAGTGACCTTTTGACACTAAAACCATGTTTACATGCATACAGTTTATATCTTTTAGTATTTTCAACTTTATAACCTGGCCTCATACACTTCCAGCATTTTGCATGTTTTTTTGTATGTGTGTGTGTATATATATTATGTAACGTCTGTTTTATCCTGTCTGTCTGTTTTGGTTTCACTTTCATTGTCTCTCATGTTTTGCCCGTATTTGGAGTTCCTATCTGAATCATTAGTGTTTGATTCCTTCCCAGCCGTGTGTCACAGGTGTTTTGAGTTTCCCTCCTTGTTTCCGTTTGTATTTGACTGTGTCCTTTTGAGTTTCTAGCTGTCATTCGATGTTGAATGTTCCACGTATCTGCCTGCTGTCTTGTTTTCTTGTTTTATTATTAAAATCATTCATGTTTCGTTCATCCTGTGCCCGCCTGCCTTCCTTGCCCGCAGAGAAGTGCGGCTGTACGTGACATATTATTATTATAGTTTTTTGGATAAACAAATAGATCAACTATGTAAAATTAGAAAATGTGCAACTAGCAGAAATATCACATATAATTAGAAATAATAATATAATATAATTAAATAATGCTAATTACTTTGGAAATGAAAAAGGTTACAGATTTCGAGTTACATTATTTAAAATACAATAAGTAGTATCTATCAATTACTTTATGAAAGTATATTTTGGCGTACATTTTGGATTACTTTTCAACAAATGTTTATGAGTATTAATCAAATTTTTAATTTTATTTTGTAATTAACTTGCCTAACACATTTCCATGTAACTAGTTACTTCCCAAAACTGATTCAGAATGAATTCTGTCAAAGACAATTTAACCCAGAATATTCTTTTTAAGGTATCATTCATATCAACAGCACAAGCTGCACAGTTTAAGATGCTTATATTTAGGGTTGCTTTTCGTGCAAGTATGCACGCACACAACCAGCAGGCTGCGTTTGAATGTGGAAAGCACTCTAATGAAGATATAAAACACCAGCACATAACCCCAGGTCAGCTCAGAGATGCTTAATTGTACAGGAAGGACTTTGAAGCTGTTTACGTGCAGCTGTTTCCTTATTGATTTGATTTGCATGATTGAAGACCATGTTATCCACTGTGCCTGCACACTTTATTGAAGCAAAATGTGAGATCCAGTATAGTAACACCGATAAAGGTCATTATTAAAACTCTTTACATTTTGTAAAGCAAAAAAACAAACAAACCACGTCTGGTTGCATCTGTCGGCAACCAAACACAAGCATGTGCAGAACGTGTAACATCCAAGCAAAGCTGCAGTCTTCATTTTCTAAATTCATCTGGTTATTCAGGCCATGGTGCTATAAAAAAATGCCAATCGCGTTGTGCTGAGAGAAGAGCGATGGGACAGCCACAGGGGTTTTTAGCATGGTTTCCACTGGCTCAACTAAATATAGATGAATCCGAGGTCTTATTAACCCGCTAAATGAAGCTACTTCGTGCACTGCGCTATATACTGTGTTTTAAACAGGTTCTTTTCTGTGGTGCAAGATTGGTGTGGACAAAAATGTGTTCGCTTTAAAAGCGTGAGAACGTTGGCAATGCTTCAAATACTCTAAATAATTGAATACACATTAAATAGCCACCCATAAGCTTCATGTGGAAACAAATTTACATTTAAAGGTCACAAAATACACATACAACAAAGCTCATTGTTAAAACAGTGAAGGTTTTGCATGAGCATTTGGTGAGATGAAATAAGCATGTGTTTTGCCTAAGGCCTGTTATCTTTAGTGCTTTTGAATTATCTAAGTTAGTCATTAATGCAACCCATAAAAATACAGCCAAATTGCAGAATTCACGTATTCATACTGTTTGTGTGTGTTTTTTTCTTTCCTCCGAATGTTGCTCTCTTTTTAAACCATATAAAACTTGCCCTTGTTAAATTATGAAAACTGACCCAGATATGTTTCAAGTGACATATTATATTCAATAGCACAGAATTCTGGATATCCTCAGGAAAATAGATGAAGCTAACAGTTGGCTTTAGCTTGTCTTGCCCTGTCTGACGCATATTGCACAGATTTGGGTCACTGAAAACCAGTTTACTGAAGCCAGGAATCTTTGAACTATCGCTCTTTTTGATTTAAAAAGGCTTAATTTCACACAATTAGTTGCAGAATATTATGTTATGACTTCAAAATATTTTTAACATCCTGCACGATACTTTTGAACATTGATGCCACATATAATGCTTCATATGCATGAGTTTTCAAGTTCAGTAGGTTTACTCTGTAGCTCAGGTGAAACGCCGTTGCAGTGAAGAACATTGAATCGAATCCTGTGTAAAACAGCTCAAATCAGCATAAGGAAGTTAACATAGCATTACTGCATCAGTGAACAGGACTGGACTGGGAGTAAAAATCAGCCCTGGCATTTTATGGTCCAGTTGGCCCACCACCACATATACTGTAGGCCTACCATATACAGCTCTGGAAAAAAAATAAGAGATCACTGCAGAAAAAATACGTTTCTTTTGGGTTTTATTCTTAAAACTGTTAATCTCACCAATACACCACAATGCACTTTGTTTCATTTTTTGTGAACTGTCATTGAAATTTTAAGGATAGAAGCAACTCTGAACACTCACTGAATCCTTGTGCCAGTAAAACTAGGATTGAGCCCTTTTTTTCTTGACTCAAAAACTTTCTTTTCACTGTTCTCGCCATGTTTAGTGTTTATTTTTACATTTCTAATTACGTTTGAAAGACTTCTAGCATTTTTTACCATCCAACTGTTCACACTGTAAGAGGATAGTGTTGATTACAGCAGTTCTTTTTTTATATATTTCCCGTTAAATACAATTGGATTCAGGTGCTCACCAAATAAGTACCTTAATAAACTGAATGAAGTATGTTTGTGTAGAAATTTAACAAAGACTGGCATGAAATGCTTGTCATACTCAGATAGATACTGATTTAGAAGTAAATTACAGTGGTCTCTTATTTTTTTCCAGATATATATATATATATATATATCTATCCCCCAAATAAGTTTCAAAAATAAAGTAGGCAACTGTGAACATATAGACTACTATAATTTTTAATTCTTCCAGTAATCTTCACACTATGGGGCAGCAAAGACCTCCTCAAAGAATGCAAACACTGAGACAGTGTGTCTTTAATTTTACAAACTCACAAAATAAGTTGGTGCAATAACATCCCATATTGTTGGATAAAAATAAAACGTCGGGTCATATTTAAACTAGATTCATTCGCGAAACCTTATGCACACATTTGACTTTTTCGCTGTTTTAAAAAATGTTCAAGTATTCTAAAGTTTTAGGACATGTAAGATTCCTCCGTTTCCCCTTCATGCGAGCTTCTGTTATTAAGCTCCTTACATTTTGCTGCTTCCACTCCCGCAGCTTCTATGCACCCCCCTTGCCCTTTTCTGGTTTATCCATTGTTATAGACGAACTCATCTCAAACTCCGGCCGAACTCTACATACCAGATGAAGGGGAGATGAGGGCTGGCCAGGAGGGAGGCAGGGTGTGGCCTGAGATTTCATTGGACTAGCTCAATGTCCTTTAAGACAGTCAACCAATGGGCCGCGATTCAAGTTCATTCGTGTCAGTTGCAGAAATGTATGTAGAGGCACGTATTTCCAATGAGCCTGTGTTATCCTTTGCTTGTCCTGACAAACTGACATGATATTTTCAAAATATACAGTATGTGTGTGTATTTAATCTTACAGTGGGTTCAAGGGGTTCGCTGCCAAACAAGACAGTGTAAGATATGTCCTAATTGCATGAATCCCTCACCTGACAAAAACAAAATATCTCTTAGCTACACACAAATACAGATAAAGTCACAACAATGGTTCAAGAATCAGTCATGGTAGTTTTAAGAATCCAGCTATTAGGGAGTTTCTGGGGGTGAATGTGTGTGCAACAGACTGAAAATCATGCGTTGGAATGGTCTTAAATAAGGCTGTTGATTAGGAGCAGGTGGAGTAAAACATCAGCTGACAGGAATGCAATTGGTGTACTGCCTGAACTATGATTGAATTCCATTGATTAATTCAAGATCCATTTCTAAAGGTGCTGTTGACATAAAATTTTCACCAGATGTCGGTAACAACTCAAAAAATCCATACATACAAAGAAAACAATGCAAATAACTTCCGAAATTAAGTTCTGTATAAATGACCCAGGGAAAAAGTATCGAACACGCCTCCATCAAAAAAATGACCCTATAGGTTGTTTGTTCAAGGACCTGATCACGACCTATGTTTACATTTTAAAGCGCCCTCTAGTGGGCGTAAAAATAATGACAATATTATGTTGCAACTGTCGTCATGAAATGACATATGACTGTCATTACCAGTCAAAATGCGTATTTATTTAAATGCAAGGCTTTTTACACAGATCTCAGGGTAATTTGTACATATTTTACTAGGTATATATTTTACAGAAAACGTGCAAAATCATCAAAATCGACAATCAAAATCAAAATGCCTCCTATCCACCACTATCCACATATATTATGTAAAAAAAAACTTACTTTAGATGCAATTAATTGCGGTTAAAAGTTTGACGGCAGTAAATGTGTCTGTAAATTACCCATTTAGTTATGTATACTAATTCTATGATTTACTTGAAAAGTAATCGCAGAATGTAAGCTGGTTTTACATCACAGAGATGATAACAGTCTCCCAATTACAGTATGGTTTAAAATTGTTATACTGCCAATAAGTAAATATATAATTAATAATATATAATACTAAAGCTGGTGTGGTTTGTCTGTCATTGGGCATCAACATAATGAATCTTTGATAGCAGGGAGCAAGTGCCCATTTCCACACGAGAAAGCAATAAACAACCCAGGGGAAGAAACGAAGGAGAAAGAGACGGCATGATTGAAGAGGTGGACAAATAAACTGAAATTTGCACCACATGGTGTTGAGCTGTATTCATGATGTCACGTCTCGGCTATTTATGCCATGTTTAGTCAGATATGTGGAGCAAAGCTGCAGAAATGGACCTACTGAAATAACTCAAAGGCTCAGTAAATTCAGTATGAGATCCAGTGAGTGTCTGCTCATCATCACAGTCTTTCAGCCATATTTCGCTGGGAATTTTACTGTACTGATGCAACCGCATTAGTGCAGCTGTATCTGTGGTAGCTGTTTTCATAATATTGTAGCATTAACAAGCTGCTTTTTCCGAGCCACAGTGTAGTGCCAAAACTAAGCACCGTAAACAGTTTTTAATGTCACATTGTTTGGACATGCAGTTTTCTTGCCAAGAGATTCAATAATCAAATGCTTTCTCCTAATATGTCCTCTCTCTAATGTGCGTGGGATTCACTGTAGTGAATTGTTTTGTTCGGAAGATTCATTTTACATGAACTGATTCAAAACATCTGATTAAATCAGTGGCCGTTTCAATTTTATAATATTTAGTTCAAGAATGCGAATATCCCACAAGCTAACACAGTAATAACACACTCTTGACTGCATATCTTTAAAAAGAGTCCTTATTACTGTTAATTTTCAAGATGACCGCTGAGTGAATTGAATTGCTGTGAAAGTTTGTTAATGAATAATAAAACACTGGGATGTAACAAAATTATATATTTATGACAACTGCTATGCCCTTTCTTTCTTTCTTTCGTTCATTCTTATCTGCCTGCTCGCTAACATAATCTGCTATTTCCTGCCTCACAGCCTTGGCAACAGATGATTTTAATCCATCTTTTAACAGCGTTTCCTTTTGCTAGCTGAATAGGATGCCGGCTGTGATTTCTGTTTTGAAAGGCTCAGCTGTTAGTTTCTCAAAGCGCTCCCTTGAAGAGAACACACACGCTCTTGCTAATTAACATAGCAGACAATCAGCCTCAACAGCAGCTGCTGACAACACAGTCATCTGTGGCCAACTAAGAGCCATTAAAAAGCCCTGTTTTTGAGCAAAGCAAAATATGTCAAAAAACCAAAGCCAGACACCAAGACAGAATGACTTATTCATACCATAATTCGTGTTTTTTTGGTTTTTTTGACAAGACACTCAGTATCAATTTAGTATAAATAGAAACATGTTACTGGTCCTTTTCTTTGAGAATGAGATTTTGCATTGTTGTCTGCTATTTTGTGATCTGATTTTCAATATTATTTACTATATCTAATATATATATATATATATAGTATTTTAAAAGTATGAAAAAACCCATTTACTTAAATTAAAGAAGGAATTCATATAAGCAGAATTCTTTGCAAGTTCCATTGTTACCAACATCGGGTCTTGCTCTTCTAGCCGGTCTTCCCTTGTGCACAATCAAACCTACACAAATGATTCAGAATGCAGCAGCACGACTGGTCTTCAACGAGCCCAATAGGGCCCATGTTACACCTCTCTTCATCTCCCTGCACTGGCTCCCTATTTCAGCTTGCATTAAATTCAAGACACTGATGCTTGCATATGGATCAACCAGAGGCTCCGCGCCCGCTTACCTCCACTCACTGCTACCAATCTACACTCCCTACAGACCTCTGAGATCCGCCAGTGAGCGACGCCTCATTGTACCATCAAAAAGAGGCACAAAATCTCTTTCCAGAACTTTCTCTTACACCATTCCTGGCTGGTGGAATGATCTTCCCATCACTACCCGAAATGCCAACTCCCTTACAACTTTTAAACGACTGCTGAAAACCTGTCTCTTTCAACACTATTTGACATCATAAAAAAAAATCCTTAACCCTACTCTTTCTTTTCCTTTCTAGCCTGTACTTATTTGAACAATGCCTGTTATATGGTATTATGAGCACTTCCTAAGTTGTTTTGCCTCTTTAGGAATAATTGCTAGATGTTTTCCCCACCTGTAAGTCGCTTTGGATAAAAATTAATAAATGAATAAATGTAAATGCAAATCAGTATTTTTCATAGTTTCTTGTTATTATGGCATCTGGACTTATATCATACTCTTATGTATGACAGATTACTGACAAATAATTTTTAAATGAACTATTCTTTCAAGCAGTAGGTTACGCATGTTGTGAACACACCCCAGGTCAAGGCGTTCCAAAGTTATTAATTATAAATATTAATTATAAAATAATAATTAATATAATATAAGAGCCTAAACATATGACAAACATTTACTTCAGGCAAAAACAAGTGAGTGGTTGTTTTTTCTCAGTTTCTTGTTACTTTGTCTCATATATGAATAAAATAGATGACATTTCTGCAAAATATGACATTGCTTTTTGATCGCACCTGTAACGATCTTACCCGTCTCTCCCTTCTCTTTTAAGCACTCTTGTCATGAACATTTGTCTCCTCCCACCTCGTTTGTTGCTATGGTTGCTCATTAGTTCCTCCTCCCCTTTGTCTCCATATCTGGTGTATTTAAGGTTCTGTTCTGTATTATTGTTCTCGACCTTGCCTGCCCCCGGACTCTCGCTCATGCCTTGCCCCTTGGATACCATTTGCCGTTCGCCTGACCACTGCTACGCCCATTGGACTATTCTTGTGTTTTTGCCTCTGATACTCCTGATTGCCGTTGCTACTCTGCCTGTTCTCACCCTGAGTTTAATAATAAAGAAGTTTGCATACAATATCAAGACTTTCGAATTTTATCTAGTTTCTACTAGGATTTGAGCTCTTTTACTCAAATTACATTTTTCAGGAATCATACCAGTGTTCTGTATAGCTACAGTCTCACAACCAATTCATACGTATTCATACAAGCGGGCTAATTCTTAAAAATTCATAAGACCTCACTCGATTTTGTATGAATTGTCTAAACCCCAGTGACGTGTAGGTTTAGGGACAGGGTTAGGTGTAGGTCATTTGTACAAATTCATACGAATTGGCAACTCGTAAAATACATATAAAGAGTGAGGTCACACAAATTTGGACAAATTAGCCCCCTCGTAAAATATGTACGTACGAATTGCCATGAGACTGGGCTCTCTGAATCACAAGTGTTGTGCTGTACCAGGTGCGCTACAGAGCAAGTTTACTAAATTAGTAAATTCAAATATTCAAATATATTAGCTTACAAATCATGCACTAAAGTAAAATAGTTTTAAGATCATATCATAGTGAACAATCTGCCCCTGTAAGCATGAAATGTATGAATAAGGATAAAAGCTGTTGTTTATATTTCAGCTGGAAACTTTAGTAATTTGTATGCATAAGTACACTTTTGGAGTTTTGCAAAAATGTAAACAGCAGCAGATTTCTCCAATAAGCCTATGTTGAACAGCAATGTGGATAGCAGGGCTCATATTATTTGTTCTTAGAAGATTTGGTTTGAAATATTTAAATTGATCTCTGATTCTGGATTAGAAAACATTTCAGACACTGTTATGTGATTACTACAGTTCATCTATGATGAGGAAAAATACAAGAAAGTATAACATGTGACAGTAGAGCAAGAAATAATACACTCTTAGAAATAAAGGTACAAAATCTGTCACCGGGGCAGTGCCTTTTGTACCTATTAGGTTCAAATATGTACTTTTAAGGTACCAAAATGGATCCTGTAGGTACAAACATGTACCTTTTGAAAAGCTTTTGTACCTTTATTTCTGAGAGTGTACAAGGAATCACAACGCTAAAGCTGCTGTATAAAAAAGTTGAATTAAAGACAAATGTAAAAGTTATGCATGCTGAATTTGTATAGTCCATGACACTGACAGTGCAAATATGCAAATAAGGACATTAACACAGGGTTAGGAACGTACAGTAAAAAAACTATGAGTTTTTACGAGATTCAATGACCCAGGGTTAACTAATTTAAGTGTGAAAAGCTCTAATGTTTCCTCTGGGTGCTGGAAAGTACACAAAGTCTTTAAGTTTAGAAAGAGCCAAACAGACGCTTGGAAGTGTCCTTCTAAGAGCTCCAATTGGCCCCTTGTTGGCATAAGGGACATCCTCCACAGAGAGGATGAGGATTTATAATAATAACAGAAGGTGTATGCAGAGTCCTTCACAAACGTTGAGGGACTCTCAGAAGGGAGAGTAAGGCAAAATGGGTCTGTTCAGAAGGCCGCTCCTGGCAAAGACAGAATGACCCAGTTACTAAACACAGCCGGTTCAAGACTGCGCAAATGAAGGACAGGCAGGCCACCCAAGAGGAGAGGTGCGTGTTGGCCGATATAAATGACTTATCACCACTGCACCGTCCAGAGAGAGGAACGCATATCTCAACACTCTTTTGAGACCAGGGAATCGCACCCCAAGCTTTACCTCGCATCTCATCTTTGTCACTTTGTTCAAGTGAGAACAAACAAGAGAGTCAAGTGGAAAATGGTGCAAGGGCGTTCATAAACTGTTTGCTCTTCGCTGAGCTCTTTGGGAACGAGGGCTTTGGCTGTCGCTGCATTTGCGATGCATGCTGGGAGACAAAGCTCTACCAAAATATCTGTCAAGCAGAGATGCCCCGGAGAGCTCAACAGACATCAGGACAAGACATCAGACATGCGTAAAGGCATCAGCCAGAGGGAAAAGTGTGTTTGTGAAAGAGCTGAGGAGATCGCTGTGGCACTCACTCGCTATCTGATCATTGGGTGTGTCTGCTTTGAGAACGTCTGTGATAAGCACGTCTGGCTTTAGGCTCATTGGATTGATCTTGGCATGATGTGGCTATTTCCATATCTCATTGGATGGTATTTAAAGTACAGTGACGATCAACAATAATGTGATCATTCTGAAAACGTCACTGCTCCCTTACTGCAACATGAGCTCTCATTTCTGACCTCGGTGCTGGAATGGACTCCCCCCTGTGTCATTTGTTGAACAGAAAAAAATGTTATTAACTTTCTGACATTAGCTAATTATATTTGTGACAAGTTAATTTGATCTTTAACATTAGAAAAGGCAAAGCAGACATTTTCAAATTATTATTATAATTTTTTTATCTTAATCATTTATCCCAGACATCAGTAAGATAAAGTAGAGAGCACACCTATACATGTTGATGTGTAGGTGTGCCCGATTCGCTTACAAAAGCTAATTGCTAGCACTTTTTTTTTGAGGGATCATGGGAAGGCAGGGTTTAGAAAGACTGATTCTTCGAACTGTTTCACACGAGTTGTTTACGAATCATTTAGAAATGGGGTAAAATTAAATCTATTTTTGGAGAAAACTAAACTAACCTTGAATACATGTAAACCTGTTTTAAGAGACTCATAAAACAATATTAGCAACCAAATGGCATAATAGGGGCACTTTAAGAACCTGCAGATAATGAGTTGATCAAATGCTAATAATAAATAAATAAAATAAAATAAACAACTATAATGTAAACTATTTTATTTGTTTAACTGCGTGTTATGGGACCATTAACTTAAAATCATGACTATGCAAACACGTAATTGAATTATTGAAACGTTAACCTAAAGTCTCAGGGGTAAATTACATTAAAGGACAATGGCTGACAGAAACGATGGAGAATCACTGCCATACAGTATATCCATGAGAGCTGAGATGATGTCTAGTGAAGAAATAGTGGAAAACTCAATCGACTCTGTTTAGTAAATTGTTGACTCAACGAGTGTTTAAATGAGGGAGATTGGATAGACTGGGTTTTGTGAGCTTGTGCCAAAGATTCTCCATCATTATTGTCACCATACTGAGAACATCAACACTATAAAATCTAACACTGACGTTTACTAAATGAGTTTATTTACACAAATATTACTATTTCATTTTCCCAGCTTGTTTTATGGACAATATATTTACTTCTTTTTCAGGTTATTTTCTTGTATGTTCCATAGTTTTTTTTTTAGTTTCCTAATTCATATAAGACACTAATATTTATCTTTAAACAGGATCTTACTGAATTAACATTACTTTAAAATTAATTAGAACTTTTATAATCATTTTATAATCATGAAAAACTAATATTTATTATACTTATTAACAAAAATACATCTAAAAATAAATACATTTCTGCCAAAATGCCATTATTTAGCTATTTGAGGAAAGCTAAGGGAGTTAGCGGCTGAAGTAGTTATGTAACATGTATACCTACTGAAATAGAAGATTCGGCACAGGAGAGTTATTTTCTTAAAATTTTGTTGTGCTATGACTAACATCCTGTCAACATCATTACAAGTTTCTTTACCCCAGAGAAGTCATTAGCAAAGCATTAACTTCATAAAGTCTCTTTGTGTGTCATAGAGATGAGGGTGATCCACCTAGACTCACTTTACTTTTCTTGCTAAAATGACCATCTTGTTTATTAAAAGAGCACTTTGAGATGGCTCATTGTTTTCCTTGGCCAGCGTTCAGCTAAACCAGCCAATCCACTGTTTAGCCACAAACACAAGACACGAAAACAAACCAGACACAGGAACTAAAAAAAAGGTTTCCACATTATTCACCTTCCCACATGCAGATCGCATACCAAGATCCATTTACCAGCTGGTTTTCAGCTCCCCTGGAGTAGAAAAAACCAAAAGAATGAGCAAAAGTAAGGTGACGTTCAGATTAGCTCGTAACATTTTTAGAAAAAAGTTCAGTGGTTCATTGCAGTGCAATACTTTACTAGTGTGCCACATTAGTGTGATTGCTGCACTATCGGAAAGGGGGATAACTATAACATTTCTGGATAATGTTATGGTTCATCAACACATCTTAAACTGTTTGGCCATTTAAAAAGCTTTACCGTTCAAATAATACTAATTATTTTTACTGTATTGTTTAATAAACACTTTTCAGATCTGCATGAATCATGGAAACGTCTAGGTTACGAATGCAACCCACGTTCCCTGAAGGAGGGAACGGAGATGTTACATAGGGGATGAATTTTGGCGTGCACTTGATTGTGCTCAGGTGAACCTCATCACTACGTGAGTATAAGAGGAGTCTGCACGTAACCTTCCCCAACACCCTGGGGGCCGAAATTGAGGCCCCACAGGACTTCCCGTTGTACTGAAGCAGAAGGTTGGGGGAGCGGAGCACATGATTTAAACACTTAGTTTCTGCATGTGGAAAAAAGAAATTCCATATATCGATAAGATTATGGATATAATTGAAGGGAAACACAGCCTTCTGGCTGACTGTGAAATATATTGAAATTTGTAGACACAACCTACTGGGCGAAGGAGACATAGTAGGAACATTGTATGGAGCTACTCCCCTCTAGTTCCGACTGTGGGGCAGGGAGGACTCAGGTTCATCTATTTAGAGGGAACGGCCTCTGGTTCACCTGCTGTCTTCAGTGAAGACACGGGAGGACACAGCCTCTATGCGGTAGTCAAAGAGCCTGGCGAAGGTGTTGGGTGTGGCACAGTCTGCGGACCTACAGATGTTAGAGAGGTGCCGTGAGCCAACGCATAAGATGAAGCGACACTACTTGTTGAGTGAGCTCTCATTCCTAAAGGGCATGGCTCTCCCTGGTATAGATAGGCCAGGGAGATGGCTTCAACCACCCAATGGGTCAACCTCTGTTTGGAGACAGCATTACCTTTCTGTTGTCCACCATAGCAAACAAAGAGCTGCTGGGAGCGTCTGACGCTCCGAGTGCAGTCAGTGCAGAGGCGCAAAGTGCATACAGGACACAACAACTCTAAGACTGAGTCTGAAACAGAGCTTCCAGGTTCACTACCTGATCGCAGAAGGGCATGGTAGAAACACTGGGCACGTAGCCGGACTGGGGTCTCAGAATAACGTGATACTCAGCCAGGCCGAACTCTAGGCACTCTTTGTCGACAGAGAAGGCTTGTAGGTCCCCCACCCTCTTGATGAAGGCCAGCACTGTCAGGAGCGCTGTTTTCAGCGTCAGATACTTAAGATCCACTCAAGGGGCTCGAAAGGTCCCAAGAGGGTACGAGGTGTGGTCTCGGGGGATTAACCCGGCGCGCACCTCTGAGGAACGCTTCCCGAGGGACACACCCTCCACTGCATCATGGTATGGGTGGACTGACGTGCCGCGGTTCTAGCTCTCAGACCCATCCCACGGGAAGGACACGAGGGGAGCTGTCTCACGAATGAGAGACAAGTCCTCAACGCAGCCATGGTCATCCGCTCGCAATGAGTGCATTGAGCATCCACGAAAGCCACCTCAGCGTGTTCTTGGCCCAGACACGTAAGGCAGCGATCATGTCCATCTGAAGAGGTGAGGAAACTTCCGCACCCAGAAACGCATGGTCGCATGGACATTCCGGAGAACGTTTTCACCAACCGTGGAAAATTTGCTCTTTCTCCCGGTTTGCCCAACGAAGACCTTTTGCGGCAACTCAGAGGTCTTTGCTCAATGGAATGCCAAGATAGCTGGCACAGCCGGCCTTTAAAAAGGCCACCAGCCCGCAGGATCCGCCCAGTAAACGCTGTCATACGAGAGAGCAGAAGATTGTAAGAACTCTTTTCAATCAGGATGCTCCACTTCAACTTCTCCAAATCGCAAGTCGAGGGGACCTCCAGCTCAGAACGGCGTAGGCTCTGAAGCCAAAAGCTGCATGTGCACTGTGCTCATGCCCTCTTATACTCACGTAGTGATGAGGTGCACCTGAGCGCAATCAAGTGCACACCAATATTCATTGGCCTTTTGTTTGAAGCTCAAAGGCAATTGGTCTCTCTGGCGAGTTCCCATATGTAACGCCGAAGTGATTCGACTGAAAGTATAATAAAGGTGCTTAAAAGGTTCTTTTTAAGAGTGTATTTCAAAGTCAAAACAGCAAATTTGACCAAAAGGGATGTGGCTTCCAGGTATGGGAAAAGTCATGAAGAAGAGGTGGGAAAGTGATCAGAAACGACACAATCCAGACTCAAACTCACGTCTTAACACATGCTGGAAAACAGACAAGCTCTAGCACAACTGCCTTTAATCACCCGTGAAACATTCGTGTAGTTCAGAGCTTCCTGTGAGAGGAAGAATGTCATGACTACATCTAGGCTGCTTAACAAGGTAACTAATTAATTAGAACTCGGTAAAGATGGCCTAATTGTCGCCTCTGGCTTGCTTAGTTGGGGACACCTGATTTCCACTGATTATCGTAGTCTTGTTACTAGTTTAATTCTCGTCATTATACATTACCATTACTCTGTTCTTATATATAGTAATGTTCAGTGCTTTGCTACAATCTGTATTGTTAAAAGCTCTATATAAATAAAAGTGACTTGACTTAATTCACAATCACTTTCAGTACCAGGAACAAACGAAATCTAAAGGCCTGGGATCCCATGCGACATGAATGTCTTTTCCTATGAGAGTGATACATGATAACATGACATTCTCTGAGCTCTTCATGTCCATTATTTGTGCCTGACGAGAACAGAACCTGATTAATTAACATTGCCAACCTGGTCTCATAAAAATATGTATTTTAATATGTTTAATATGTACTTTTTTTACGTGCCTTACTGCACGTTTCGCCACAGTTTCAAGGAGAAATGTCCATGTAGTTGTGCTAAACACAGATTAAATATACATTGATATAGGTATGTATTGCGGCAGTTCAGAATTTTAATATGTGGGGACTGTTGCTTAAAGTTAATACTTTATCATTTTGGAAATATGCTCTACACCAAATCCAACCCAAAACCTACTTGATAGTTTTAACAACTGCAAAACTGATATAAAAATGTATCTGTTGATGCAACTGTGCCATTTCAACTTCCTTTTACACAGATTTGAACTGTTTTTTTGAACCGTAGTTACATGGGATTCAAACCGGAGGTCCTCACCTCTCTTTTACATCTCTTGTACACTTTCCAAATTCTGAGGAAACTGAGATCTAGTACATTAACTATTTGTATAAGGGATTAAGATAATTTGAAATACCAGATGACAGTATACCTAAAAGTGTCTCGACAATGAACATATACATATGAAATTTCCTCCCATGATATAAAGACAATGCCACTGATGTAAAGGTGTACAGTGATGGGTATGTGAATTTGCAGCACAAACAAAATATACTGCATGACAGACAGAGTCCAATTTCCTTAATAAGGAAGAAGATGTATGCATATACAGTATAGTATGTCACTATAATTAATTACGGATAAAACTGTACTCTCCACTAACTTCCTTCTAGGATGTTCCCTCATGAGGAAAACAGTTTTTAAACAATAAAAGAGCCCCAATTTTGGTTTTAGCTTCCTCTGGAATTTGTCAATGTGTACACAGAAAGTACATTTTTCATCTAACCATACCCCTAAGTATGACCCAACTGACCCAACTCTTTCAACAATTGTACTGTTTAGAGTTGAAAGTACCATATCCATTGAAGTATGACTATAAATCATTTATTTTCTCTTTTAAAACCAGTTTTAACTGTAACAATGAATGTTGTCGAATATTAAATGCTTTCTGTAAATTTAGTAGGACTTTATTTAAAGATGAGGCTACAGTGTAGATCAGGGGTAGGCAACGTCGGTCCTGGAGTGCCAATGTCCTGCAGAGTTTCACTCCAACCCTAATCAAACACACATGAATAAGCTAATCAAGGTCTTCAAGGCTACAGGCAGGTGAGTTTTTTTTCAGCGTTGGAGCTAAACTCTAATTTACAGAGTCAACTCCAATGCCTAAGTCACTACTAAAAATAGAAAACAATAGGGGAGTTAAAATAGATCTTTGAGGTACTCCTGGGACAAAAAAACATTGTAGTAACAATGTTGTTATGAAAAATGTGTGTCCTTGAATTTTTGGGTCCATATATTATTGTCACAATGCATAAATATACACTGTACATAAGACTTCTTTATTTATTTTTTATCTTATCAATTCTATTCTTTCTTAAATCAGTATTTTTTTGTTTTTTTGGTGAATGAAGCATTTATCATTACTATTAATCGTGACTCTGACACATGTGACTCAATTATTCATTCTCTATGAGTTCATGCTGTGGTCTGCAGCTCCTCACTTGATCAGGACGGAATTATTCACTGATATCTGGGGCTATTCCAAATACCAGCACCCCTGAGATGTCAGTCCAGCAGTAATCTGTAACTGTGATGAACAATGGCGGCCTGACGTTCATGTTTTCCTTCAGATGTCTGGGCTTTGTCAGGAGACATGTGTGGTCTGCTGGTAGCATCTGAGCACTGATAGGTTCAGATGAACTGGACTTTATGTGTTGTTTGAGGAAGTGTCATGCTTGTCTGTAGCACAGTTACTGGCAACCCAGGCTAATTGGAAATACGTACCAACCCCGTAATTGAAACTACATAAAGTAGGTACATAAGGTACGTAAAGTGAAATGTTTAGAGAGTGGTGGTAAAATACACTTTTAATTTGCACCATAGCACGTTTTTTATTAGGTTGGTACAGATATGTATTTCAGTGTTTTTATAACGCTGCTTAATTTATGTTTTGTGGTCGTTCAGAATTCAAATACCCAGTGAGTGTCGCTAAAGATTAATGTTCTAACATGTTTTAAATATTTCCTACACCAAACCTACCTGATAGTGTTAACAAATGCAAATGTAATTTAAAAGCGTATTCACTGATGCAGCCAAGCTATTTTAACTTACTTACTGTATACTGATTTGAGCTGTTTTGTCAAACTGTTTAATACAGGGTTCAATTTGGTGTTTCTCATCACCTATGTGCAACGCCGTTTTATGTGAGCTACAGAGTAAACCTGCTGAACTTGAAAACTCATTCATATGAAGCTGAATACAACAACATTCAAAAGTGTCTGTTTTCAAACTGTGCAGGATGTAAACATTTTTTTGAAGTACTATGCATCATCTTGACAGCTATGCTGCATCCGAAATCGCTTACTTCCCTACTATATAGTACGCAAAAAACAGTAAAGAGTAGTATGTCCGAATTCATAGTATTCGAAATTCAGTAGGCGAAAAGTACCCGAATGACCTACTGCTTCCACCCGAATTCTAAAGGATGTATACCACGGACACTTTCCTATCCCATGAGGCTCCGGGAGAGGAAGCTTCATATTCGAAAAATGGCAGAAAGTTGAGACACGGCTCATTTCAAGTGTAAGTACCTCAGGAAAAAAACTAAGACTAAAACTAAATTACACATGTTTAACACAATGTCAATAAACGGATGTCTTATTGAAAGTTTACATTTTTGCACTGTTGTGACGACACTTGACAACATCGGATGTAGTACAACCAAATTCCATTCATACTACACACATTCATACTATATGGAACGTACTATTTAAGGTAGTACGTTAAATTTTAAATGTAGTACCTACTTAAGCAGTATGCGATTTCAGATGCAGCAAGAGTAATTATTTCACTCCACTGTCGCTGACAGTTTGGCGCCATCCTGTGGCTTAAAAATACTTAACCACAAGTTAAACAAGTTAAGGACTACAACATTAATTTCAAGGTACCGTATATAAGAAATTTATTGTAATAATCATAAAATGTCTCTGTTATGTTCAACAGGCATTAAGAAAACATGTTAATTAAAAGTACTATCGCCGACAGTAGTAGTACAGCCTGGATATTCTCATTTAAAAAGCGCACTTGCAGATCTCAACTGATGTTTATGTTGTCATGTTTTGTTTTGGTCTGAAGCTCCACCCTCCATCTCCCAATCACGAAGTCAGTAGTGTTTCGGCATCCGAGTTGCCTGCTTGGCAGAAAATACAGTGCATTTCATTTAATATATTATCATGTGAGTTCGTTCCTGTTGGTGTCGTCAATCATGGCAACCTGAGTGTGCGTCAAGTCTGAGAAGGAGCGGCCGGGTGAAAAACCCCTCTCCATTATTTTGAAATTGGACTGCAATACCTAGTTCAACCACTCTGTGTCAATCCTACATACGGTACCTTTAATTTCAACATGTACGGGAAAAGCGAAAGCAGTGGATTTCAGCAGTGGATAGAAAATGACTCGACTGACTCCCCGGTTAAAACTAATTCTTATTATTGTGTTGGTTTATTGTTTTATTATTTACTTTTGGGGCAAGAAGCTGTGTAATAAGTGGGATAATATACAGCTAGCAGGTTGCTATCGCAGAAAAAAGCCCCACAGGCTTATCGCCAGCTTTTCGTCGGGCCTGTCTGGCTTAATTCTGCGATAACAACCTGCTAGCTGCATATTATTCCTTACTTAACTAATACTAAAACATAAAAAAGTAAATTTAATTAATAAACATAGTAAGCTGAAGTACTAAAATAACTTAAACTAAATAAACTAAAGCTGGTAAATACCAGTTTATAATAAAAAGCATACATGCATTTTAGAAGATGTCATTTGAATGACAAAAATATAGCAAAATTACCAACATATTTATATACATATATATAAATTATATGGGAGTAAGTATACAGTACAATTTTGAATATATATACTTCTAAATTAATTCAAAATTAACAGTAAAATAAAAAATATGAGAGTATAATTCACTCCAAAAGAATAGATTATCCAAGATAAGACATCCAGTATATCTGTAATAATAGAATATGTCTGACTTTAATAGTCTATCTGTGACTAAAATATCACTTACATAATGGGGTAAAGTGAGACATTTTTTTACATTTACTTCCCTCTAAGCAAGCTAAAATTATAAATCAGTAAAATGTACAAATGTTTTCTAGCAATGGACATGTATTCAGGATGAAGATCAGTGAAAATATGATTGTTTTGAAAAAAGTTGTCTTGTGTCTCATTTTACCACAGAAATCAAGGGGGTAAAGTGAACCAGCTGGGGGTAAACTGATCCACTTACTTTTTCCACTCTAAAACTACCATAACAACACATGCTGTAATAGTTAGAATCCTAACAGCTAGCTTGACAACCACACATTCCAGAACTAATGTCAGAAACATGGTGATTTGCCAATTGAGCACATGTTGCCTCTGGAGTTCGGACAGAGAGATGGTGACGTGCTAGGAAGCTGCCAAACCAATCTTCAGAGTAGACAATTCCTTATTAATTTATCGTTTTAAAAATAAAAGTTTGTGATTACATAATATATATGTGTGTGTTGTCACAGATCGCGCCTCTGTGGCCCTCTCCGAACGACAGCAGAATCATGTGATCTCTTGCACACCCTAGCCTACCTGCACATTGTGTCTTGGTCCAATTGGCAGGGACAGGGGTATTGTTTTTCTCTGCAAAATCTTGAAAATATAATGGTCACATGACCACATATGTGTTCCGTTGCCTAAATACATGGGGTGTCTCACATAATCCCCATTCTCCCCTAACTAGTTTATTATCATTTATTAACAACATGAATATTTGATATCACTTTTTTTTGTAATTAAGCACTGATAACACTTCAGAAGTGCTGTGATTTGAAGTCTGTAAATGGCTGTATTCCAGCACCTTTGAAAAGACCTTTTCAAACGCTCACTTGTCTTGTTCACAACTACCTAATATTTAAATGTGATTAATATTCAGAGTCAAGTTGAACAGCATTTACATAATCTCCTCACATTGTCCAGGCTGCTATTAACCGGGAATAGAACGTCCCGTCTTCTGCTTATCTACGGATTACTTCTGAACATTCATTTCGTCTCACATTGTGCTTCCTTTCTCCTCCTTAATTACATTGACTTCTGCAGATGTGTGCTTCCTTGCGTGATCAAATAACAAGTGGGACTGGTCCGGTTGCCATGGAAACGAGTAATTAATCAATTATTATTGCAATCTGCTGTGATAAATCGAGTTAAACTAGCTTTCTGTCAGATGAATCTGAGCAGAGCGCTCAATAAAATTGATATTTTGTTTACATTTTCGTTGCGTAATGCAGTCTGCGCTTTCACTAAATGACTTCTTTTCTTCTTTCTGCACAGTCACAAAAACATCATGTTATCTATCAGTGAAGTGAAGAATTTATACTCATCCTTGAGATGCTCAGGCTTTATTGCACAACTTCTATGTGGTGCCTCACACACCTCAGGCTGTGAACGTGATTTCAGACGAATCTGGAGAGAAATACTGACAATGAGTCTCTGTTCGACTCTGCTAGTAAAAATACTTCAACCAAAGCCCAAAGTTTAAAGACTGGCTTGATTACACTCTTTATACCAGTTAGGATTTGTGACTTAAACAGGTGGCCGAATGTAATGAGCAGTCCAGGTGAGGTATCATTGACCAGGGCCTGTTTTTTAAGGCCGTCTAACTGCCGTTCACATCTCCTTTATCAAGCAGCGATCATTAAACAAAAACTAAGGCTATTTTTGGAAAAGAATAGTAGTGCACTGATCACTGCATACTGGCCAGTGAGCTATTTTTATATAGTACGTATAAAAAAGGCATTTCGCCTTAGTCTTTAAATATTTTCATTGTTTTTAGTGCTGTCAAATGTTTAGTCGCTTTTAATCAAATCTATATTAAAGGTCTTTGTTTACATTCTATTTGTGTGTATTTTTATTATGTATATATAAACACAAACACATGCATTTATATGTTTAAGAAAAAACATGTTACGTTTATCTATTAAATATATTTATATATTCATATAAAATAAATAAATATAAATACATGTACATATTTTTCAAATATTTTTAGATACTACTGTATATGTGTGTGTATATATATCTATATATATATATATATATTGTGTTATATTTTGGATGCAAGTAATCATAATTAATAATTTGGCAGCGCTACTGGTGTTGTACTTTATTAAATATTCTAGTATATTTTATTTTCTTGTTTTATAACTTTAATAACATGTGATCATAAAGTTCTTGAAACCTGGAAATGGGAAAAAAGACCAAAAACTTATAATATATAATAACAATAATATTTGACATATTTTAACAATTTATTATAATAACTTTTTTAAAACTTTGTTGACTTCTGTACATTTTAAGTAAAAAAAAATATAAATGCGGCATTCAGTTTAATCTTTATATTTAAGTGTAAATTGCATTCATACACCTGATCAGTTTGCACAATGACAGCCTGTTATACTCTTTGAGTGTTTTCATTTGGATTTGAGTGTTTTAATGCAGGACTATAAAGTAAGGATGATGGTTTGAGTACATACATCATGACCTCTAAATGTTCCCAGGGGTCACAAGCTGTAAAGGCCTCTAAATATATTTATAGAGAGAACCACAGCATGAACATGCAGTTCGGTTCATCCTCTGAAATCCAGCAACAGCTTTAGCTATGAGACTGGAAAAATATCAGTTCTGTTCAGGACCTGCCTTTGCTGCAACCTGCTATGATCACTTTTTCTTTGCAATATTTTATTATTTAATTATGTTTTATTATTTTAAATATGTAAATAGTTGTAGTTCATTTTACTTTATTTCCACTTTTCGTATATCCTCTTCTTTATTATATGTAAACACCTCTCTAGACTGATATACAACAGGAATACATTGGTCACATCAAAAGCCAAATGGACTCTCCACAACACTACTCCTGTTACTGGATGGGTTTCTTTTGTCTTTACCAGACAATAGTGTGTGGAGTTAAACAGTAAATAGCCTTTGTCTACATGACAGACTATCTGCACTTAGTGTAAATAGACACTCCGTAAAGGGGCACTTATCACGGACAGAGTCACACATTGTTGACTAGTGACTTTTAATCTCATGTCTGTTGGAGAATGAACTATATTAGATGTGTCAGATAAGCTATTATCTAAAGTAGTTTTATTAAGCTAAAATTAAGTGTAGAAAGAAGCCCCTATAAAACAAAAGCCAGTGATGGCAGTGTAAACCTACCTCGCTGTATCAAAAAAAAGGCACAAATATATGGATAAATAAATACATAAGTAAATATATAATACTACAAAAATTATATACAATTGACAGAATCTGTTACAATATTGAAATAATATATTATATTTTCATTTTTTCTTTTTTGTTACTGTGATCTTACAGCATGATGATAAAACGACAATTGAATTGACTTGATTAATATGTTTACAATACATACTGTAGTTAAAGTTTACATAAGTTTACAGTTTGGTTTACATAATATATATGTGCGTGCAGTGTATATATATATTTACACCTCCCGCTGCCTCAGCAGAGCTGTGAACATCAGTAAGGACAGCTTCCATCCTGCTTCCGATCTGTTCAAACTGTTTCCCTCCGGAAGACGCTACAGGTGCACCTCATCACATGCACACACACAAACTGACCTTGAATCACACTGGACTAGAGAGTCTCTAGTGAAAAGGTGTGAGAAAAAGGGTGCCTTTGTAGGAGACGAAAACATTCAGTCTCCCCATCTAGGCTATGGGTGTCAAGGTTTCTCTTTTTTCCCCATCAAAGCTGCTCGTCTCAGCTCACAGACGGCTATAACATGATATAAAAGGGGCACATCCTCCTGGGGGTGACCTTGGACGATCAGCCTCACATGGACAGAATGTGAAAGAGCTGAAGAGAGACGGTAGGGGTGAAGCAGGGTGTTTTTAAGGGCACGTACCTTTGTGACACTCCGTCACGGCCATAGACACTAATGGCAGGCTATTCAATAATGCAGCAGGCTAAACAATAAAATTGACAATCAAAGGCCTTTATTCAACAAGCTTTCCTGAATAATTTACACCCTGTTCTGATTAGACTCGAGCTAACACATACAGAAAGAGACAAAGATGCCGAGGAAAAACAGTGAGGGAAAACAGAATGAAAAAGCGAAAGCGAAGTGTCAGCAGGGATTCACAGCCTTTCACCCGTCTGACGCCTGAGAAAAACCAGTGGAATGAGGAAAAAACGGAGAGGAGAGACGGGAGGAAAATAGCCTTTGTTGTGTCACACTGTCTTTGAAAGCAGAGACTATTGTTGTGGTGGCCTTGCCAGGCCATTAGCTGATGTATTGATGAATGGATACAATGGCAGAAGCACACAGAAGGGAGTGGAGACTGACTTATAGAAAGGACACAGATATTCAGTGATTTATGGCAGCTCTAAATCGGTCATGTCTAATGTCATATTTCACTCACTGCTCTGTGTTTTTGCACGCAGATGCAGATTCATGGAGGGTTTTATCCCAATTTAGCAAATGAAAAGAATAAAACATGCTAGGATCAGCAGTTGTGGGATATATATATATATCCCAGAGCATCTGATCCTTGCATGTTTTGATATATATATATATATATGTATATAAATATACATACATATTAGTGCAGTCAAACTTATCGCAATTAATTACATAAAAATATATGTTTTGTTTACATAATATTTGTATGTGTGCTGTTTATTTATTATGTATAATGTACATAAATACACACATATACAGTATTTTTTTATATTTACATTTATTTACATCCATATATTTAGGCCTATTTTCTTATATAATATATTATATAAATATATTTAACATAAAACATAACATATTTATCATTAAAATACATGCATGTGTTTGTGATTATATACACATAATAAAATACACATGCATACATTATGTAAACAAAAACTTATTTTGAACTTTTATTTTACGATTAATCGTTTGACAGCGCTAACATATATTTGTGTGTGTGTGTATGTTTGTGTAAATTAAACATCTTAAGAATTTAGCAAGTACTGTATGCAATAAATGTAACAAAATCACAATAAAGACTTTTACAGCGTAAAAATATTTTAAATATTAATTAATAACCTTTTATTTAATATTCATACATTAATTAAAAAAAAAATCATAAAAATTGTTTTCAACGTTACTAATAATCATCGATGTTTCTTGAGCAGCAAATCAGCACATTGATTTCTATAGGATCATGTGATGCTGAAGACTGGAGTAATGATGCTGAAA
>JAUMHP010000080.1:2915260-2925452 GCA_032361065.1 Enteromius trimaculatus | reverse complement strand
GCGCTAATCAAAGAACCGGCTTTACTGATGAGATGCGCATAATATATCGTACGATATATATCGCCCAGCCCTAGTGGATATAGGTGTGAGCCTTGAACAGCTATAAGTCACAGAATTCATTGTTTTTATGCCTTTTGTATACATTCAATGTTGCTCGGTGTAACTGGGATTTGCTGAATGTTATGATGGTTTTTATTAGCCTCATTGCTAAGCTAGGGCCTCCCTGTGCGATGACCACCTGGAGCTTCGCTGCCCATGTTTATAGTATTAAAGGACTGCTTCATTCAGAAACAAAGCTTCTTCTGTCAGTAACTGTTTAACCAATCACAGAACTGTTTTTGAGTGGCACAGCATTCTACTGAATTGTGCATGTTTAGAGTGCATATCCCTTACTCTCTTTGTGGAGGGTGTCAGTCTCCTAGAACTTGTGTTTTCAAAGAATAAGAGATACCTGGAGTTTATATCGTAGGGATGGTCATATTGGTAATATTTTTTTGTTGTTGTTGTTGAGATGCACCTACAAATCAAACCTTCATCTGTGGTTTTTCTTTTTTATTTGCCGAATGCAGAAAAAAACTATGGAGTGTGGATCAGGACATATGGTATTTGAAGTGAGAAGGAATACAATACCAGTCATTTCCTAATCCAATCTTAATTATGTTTTGGGTCAAATTCCTTCTTTCAGCCTTGTATTTCTGTCATGCCGTAGGCATGCTCTGTGTATGTTTCTCTGTAACTATGTCATGTGTCCATATGCTTGTGTTTATGTTTTGATATCTGTTCCACGTGCTCTTGTGTTTTGTTTTCATTCTGTTCCCCCATGTGCTCTGATTGTTTGTAACCCCGCCCCTGTCATTAGTGTTTGATTATCTGCCAGCTGTCTTTCCCAGGTGTATTGTCTTTAGTCTTTGATTGGCCTGTGTATTTATGTCTCAAGTTCAACGTTGGATGGTAACTTTACGTTTCAGCTTGTGTGTCTATGCACTGCTCATCGCTGTCCTTGTTTTGTTTTAATAAATGTCACGTCTTGATTGCATTCCTGCCATTGAGTCCTGCCTGTCTGGAAGCAAGAGCATGAGATACCACAGCCGGTTTCGTGGCAATTTCTGATAACGAAGCATACTGTAACATATCTCACTGTTTCTTCTTGCCCACATCATTCACACCGACCTGTATTATTACCTATGCTGATAGTGCTCTGTTTAGACTTGTGTCAAAATCTGATATCTCTTCTTTTCCTTCCTGTTTATTTCATTTTTCCTCCTACCCATCGACTTTGTAAACCAATCACCCTTTCTTTTATTCTCACCCATTGTTTTTGCGACCTTTCCTTTTGCTTAAAATCAATCAGACAATATTTTTTCTAGTTAATATGCTATTTAATTTTTACTGATACCATATCACATCAGAAACAGTGTCAGAGACAACACATTACAAGTAAAACAAGTTGCATAATCAGATTGCTTTTTCTAAAGTAAACTAGTAAAGTATTGCATTTTATTACAGTCAAACGGGCACTTTGACATTGAGAATGGATAACATATTTTAATTTGTATACTTTAGACTGGTCGTGGGCCACCTGGTTGTTTTGCTTTGCAAAATTGCTCAAAAAATTGCCTTGTGTATCATCAGCCATAGGGTATGGACAAAAACGGTTAAAGATTTGTTTAAAATATATCCATTTATTTTATTCAGTTTGGTTCCTTTAATGAAGACAGTTTTTATTTTTATGTGAATTATTTCTTTAAGAAACTTAACTAGTGAGGTGACAGCCAAATAGCAAAACCTTGTTAAAAAGTTGAAGATTTTTTGTGTTTGTTTGGATTGAGTAGAATACCTGTCTAGAATCCAAATCCCCCTCAGCAAGCAATTCAATTAACGAGTGCACTCATTAATTTTCACAATGCGCCACAAAGCTTTTGCCAAGTAAGACACGACCCTGGATCAACATAATAAAGACTTATGCCAATTCCTACGCCTAAACCTACCCCTGCCCAACATTTATGCCTAAAATCAATGAGAATTTATAGCTGATTAACACGGTGTAGAACAGTGGTTTTCACACCCCTGCATGTGGGTACAAGGGCACATTTTGCATGTCTCCCTCGTCAGACACACCTGATTCACCTCATCAGCTTGTTAGCAGAAACTTCAAGAACTGATTTAGGTATGTCTGACAAGGGAGACATACAAAATGTGCAGGGCAGGGGTGCTTGTAGGACACATTTGAAAACCACTGGTGTAGAAGCACATAACCCAAATCTAAAGCCTAAAACAGATATTTTCAGAAAAATTATCCCTCAATTCTGATTGGTTGATTGGAATGCTGTTTCAGGACTAACAAGGATGTTGATCCAGGAACATCTTTGTACTTGGTGAAATCCAGCTCACCCAATAAAACGCAGTGACACATTCATTGTACAATGATTATTAAATTGTTTAACTGGTTTATACAGATCTGTGACAGAATTCAAGAAAAAATCCTTTAATCTTATTGCTGGAGTAACCTGTTTTAAATGATTATGAAGCAGCCAGCAAAGTATGCAAAAGCGGCAGTCCTTTTCATGTGACGTCAGAGTTTGGAACTGGAACTACATCGATCTACTACGAGTTCACGGGTAGGAAGTCACAGGTTTGACTGCCATCCCTGTGCACTTTCATTGGTAGAAGGTTGGAAAAACACAGTTTATGGATTGCCTGGGCATGTCTACTAATTGATTTATTACCTGCTTCTGGTATTTTTAATTAGGGTTGGAGCTACAGTAAACTCTGCAGGACACCGGTCCTCCAGGACAGAGTATGGACATCCCTGTGCTAAAGTCTTTGACACTGTTGATTATAGCCCAGTCATCAAAAACCCAGCGAGTGTAAGAGTAAGGCTCATCCAGCAAAAAAGAGAGTGTGTGGAACCACACAGAAGTGCAATTACTGTTAAAGTTCATGTGTTTCATAAACTCAACTCAAAATGCTTACTGAGGTCACGTACTGTAGTACAACAAGCAATTTCTTTCCTCACTACAGAGGAAAATTAATATTAAGTAGAAACAGATTTTTGCGTTGCCATTATTTGTGGTTGGAAAATAAAACCCACATTAGACTTCAGTTCCTGTATGATGTGTGACTGCTTAACTTCAAGATAGAGTGACTCAGGAGTTCTGTAACTTTCCCTTGCTGATCTCCCACATGGAGACCAGAACAATTACCAATGGAAAGCCAAGAGAAATTTCTTGTGGGCTTGTAGAAAGGAGCACATATCATGCTTTGAACCACAAGAACGTAAATGGCTATGATTGTGATGTCAATAACGTGGCAATTGTTCTTCTTTCCATTCAGTTAGGATCTCAAGAACACTCTTTCTATTTGTTTTTATGGCAAGCATCCTACTGTATCTTGGCTCGTAGCTTCACACTTGCTGTCAGTCACCAAATTCGACACCAAACCCATGCTATGCTTGTTAAATAAAGTAAAATGACAATTTGATTTATCCAGTGTTCCCTCTCTCAAAGTAACTTTGCCCATAATTTCAGATATTTGGGCAACTTATCAAGTGGTATTTTGAAATACTCAAAGCTTTGGGCCAGCATGACTGCTTCGGGAATTGCTATTCAGTGTGTTTTTTTCCAAACACAATAATGGTCTGACTGACTAAACACAGTGGGTGTGCATTTATTTGTTTTTATGGTAAAATGTAATAGATTTTTTTTTCTTTTCTTTTTTTTTCTCGATGTTTCGCAAAGGCATAACCCACAATGGATCTTCCAGCACGTTCTGATTTTGCCTAGTACTATGTGTCTCTAAGTCAACATACTTTGTTGACCCTGGGACAACATTTTAATGCAAAAATATAGTATTGACCATATCTCTACACCTAAACCTACATTTACCCATGAGTAATGACTAAAATCAGAGGAAATGATAGATGATTGAGACTGATGTACAAGCACCAAACACTGATTGTAAGCCTAAACTTCACAAAAACTGTTTCTTCAGATCTGATTGGTTAATAAAAATCACAAAGATCTTACACTTGGCAAAATCCAACACAGTCTCACTCCGATTCGTCACATTTTGACACTTGATCAAAACTATTTTTTTGCGTCATTTTTGACACTAAAGGTACCCCTTTTCTGTCACTTTTCGACGTGAGGGGTCCTCCATTGTTTTCAGGTTGCTTAATGTAATGGTTTGCATGCATATATAAATGTATTACATAATTTTTTTGTTTAACTGGAGCACCAAACCCCACCTCTACCCTAAACCTACACACCTCTAAACAATATAAACACACACACAGGCAAATGCAGTTACTGTACAGATATTTATTGCACAAACAAGCAGTATAAATAAATTACAAACAAGTCGTGACACATTCCAGTCTTCTGAAGCCATACAAAGTCATAATTTTCATAATTTCAAAATTTCTGAAGCGCATTTTTTGAAATCGCTCACAGACAGGAAGTACACAGAAGATGGAGACAGCGACCGCGTCTATTCCTCTCACAAATCAACGTTTTGCATCAGAAGACTTGGAATATTAATATATTTTATATAAATGATGACGGTGGTTGTATCTGCATGCTATGCATGTGTCATTTTCAGGAACTCGAGCTGCGTTGACAAGACACTATGGGAACACCCTTAGCGTGACGGCTCTGAATCGTATGTGGAATCGGCCAATGATGAATTGGGATGTCATAAGCGGGTGACGTCACTGGCCAGGAAGCATATAAGCACGTGGAATATACAGCCGGCAAACTCTTTCTGTCATTCAGCGAAACGCTCTGTGTTTCATGTGTGTGTGTCTAGATAGTGGAAGAAACTGTTTTCGGGCCGCCTCTTCTTCACCGCTTCAGATTGCTACGGCAATGTAGGGGGGATGGATAAGAGCGGTTATCGTCGGTTAACATGTAAGTCGTTGCCTCAGGTAGAGCAGACGCTTGTGAGCTATCTCTCTCCCACAGCTGCTTTGTCTTTAAAGGCTCCTTCCCTGCCCTTCAAACCGCTCAGATCTGTGTTGGTGGGCAGGGGGTACTCGGCAGCAAGTCAGGCTGGTGTGTGTCTGCACACGATTGGCGTGATAAAGGCGTACCAAACCGAACTGCTGCGTGAGTTGGAAGGGAGCGAGCAAGTGAGCTCTGAAAACATTGAAGAGCTCAGGAGAACTGCTGACCTCGTGCTTCGTGCCACCAAAGAGGTCGGCAGGTCTATGGCAGCTATGTTGGCCTTAGAGAGGCATCTGTGGCTGACTCTGTCCGACGTTAAGGAAAAGGACAGAGTCTGTCTAATGGATTGCCTGAGCCTCCTCAACATCAGGGTGGTTGGCAGCGCTCTGTAGCGGGCCCTCTAAGAAAAGAAAAGACCTGAGGGTTGTTTTAAAAGAGTAGAGGGCCTCTCAGAAAAAGAAGCCCTGTGATAAGTGCTTCAGGGCTTCGGAGGGCAGCCCCCGCCGGGGAAACAGTAAGTCTCACTGCATCGCTCTTACCTGGTGCCCTCAGGGGACCACCTCACCAACCCTGCCAGTGTTACAGGGCGTGGGTGTCTCCGGCGAACGCCTTTCTCGGTTTCCCCAAACCAACATCATAGAGGGGCTGAGAAGTTCACCACCAGGCTCTCAGGAGGGACAGGTTATAGCTTCACCCGAGGGTGCCCACAGTAGGGAATTCAGAGCAGGCTCTGGTGATGGAACAGGAAGTAAAAACTCTTCTGAGAAAGGAGGCCATTGAGATGGTTTCTCCTCACGCAGAAGAGTGCGGGTTCTACAGCCGCTTCCGAAGAAGGATGGAGGGATGAGGCCCATTTTAGATCTGAGAGATTTGAACCACTAAGTGATGAAACTGAAGTTCAGAAACCTGTGAATCAGGTTGTGTCACAAATCAGGTCCGAGGAGACATCGAGTAGACATCGAGATGTTGTGCTAGCTCACATGAAACTGTTTGGGTTGTTACTGAACTCCAAAAAAAGTGTCCTTTCTCCAGTACAGAGAACCACTTATCTAGGCGTAGTGTGGGATTCGACCACGATGCGGGCTCATATGACACCTGCTCATGTAGATTCGATCCTCACTGCAGTCGCAAGAGTCCAGCAAGGTCACTTACTGTCAAGCAGTTTCAAAAGCTGCTAGGTCTTATGGCAGCTGCGTCCAACGTCATACCTATTGGCCTGCTGTACATGAGACCCCTACAGTAGTGGCTCAGAAACAAAGGTGTGTCCCTGAGGGGAAATCCTATTCGCATGATCAAAGTTTCACGCAGAGCTGTATGTGCTTTGGATATGTGGAGGAAACCTGCATTTCTAAATCAGGGCCCAGTGTTGGGACTGCCTAGCGCTTGCGACGGATGCGTCCCTTACTGGTTGGGGAGCGGTCATGAGTGGCTCAGCGCGAGGTCTGTGGGAAGATCGCCATCTTACTTGCCAAATCAACTGTCTAGAGCTGCTGGCTGTGTTCCAGGCACTCAAACATTTTCTCACAGAGGTAAGAGACATACACGTGTTGGTGCGCACCGACAACACGTCAGTTGTCTCTTACATCAATTACCAAGGAGGTCTGCAGTCGCGCTCCTTGTACAAGCTGGCACACCAAATCCTTGTGTGGGCCCGGGAGAGATCCCTCTCACTAAGAGCCATCTATATTCTTGGCCATCTAAATGGAGGAGCAGACATCCTGTCCAGACAGGGGCTGAGGCCAGGGGAATGGATGCTCCACACCGAGCAGATCTGGAGAGTATTCTACAAATCAGAGGTGGATCTCTTTGCCACAAAAGAGAATGCGCAATGTCCCCTTTGTTACTCTCTAGTTCATCCAGCTCTGCTGGGGCTCGATGCCACGGTACAGAGGTGGCCGAAGCTTCCTCTGTATGTGAGAAAGAGTGTGCCGGTCTACTGCTTGTAGCTCCATTCTGGCCGGGCCTAATATCCCTTCTAGATGGCTCTCCATATGAGATTCCGATCAGGAGGGACCTCCTCTCACAGGCAGGGGGCACCATAGTGCACCCTCGACCAGAGTTGTGGAAACTGAGAGTGTGGCCTCTGAGGGGGCACAACTCTTAGCCACAGGTCTCTCAAGCGAGGTTGTTGAGACCATTCTCCAGTCCAGAGCTCCATCTACAAGGAAACTATATGCCTTTAAGTGGAAGTTATTCACTTCCTGGTGTAGAGAACACCAGCAAGATCCAGTCAACTGCCCAGTTGGTTCGATACCACACTTTCGGCATCCCCTGCCAGCGCTCTGCTGCATGACAGAAGCTAGTTTGCCAACTGCATTCTATGTGCGTATATGCTTCCTGGCCAGTGTCGTCACCCACCTATGATGTCCCAATTCATCTGAGGCCGCTCAACGCTGAGGGCATTCCCATAGCATCTCGTCCTTTCTTCAAGGAACTAGGGTTATATTCATAACCTTGAGACGTTTTATTGACAGATGGTAGGTTTAGGGGCAGGGTTTGGGTTAACTGCTCATAAATGTGTAAATAACATAATTTTAAATAAAACTGTTTTGACTGGTTACATCGAAAAATCACACCCCTACATATATGCAATAATGCCAATGTTTTTACCCAATATATCTTTTAATTATGAAATCTAAAAATATTGCGCTGGCATATTGACACAAAGGGTTTTCTATTTAAAACAACGGAAAAACAACGCAAAACTGTTTTGACCAAGTGTCAAAATGTGACGAGTTGGAGTGAGACTGTGTTGCAAAATCAGGTTAACAGGATCTTCCACTATTTGACATCATGTCCTGTAAATGTGAATCAGACAGTGATCTCA
This sequence comes from Enteromius trimaculatus, assembly GCA_032361065.1. Taxonomy (NCBI): domain Eukaryota; kingdom Metazoa; phylum Chordata; class Actinopteri; order Cypriniformes; family Cyprinidae; genus Enteromius; species Enteromius trimaculatus. Next base: position 2,917,682 of record JAUMHP010000080.1, on the reverse strand, counting down.
TTCTGGAAAATTGTTATAGTATTTGAAGAGACTGGAGATTTTGTGGCAGTTATGGAATTGCTTTAAACTTTGAAGGAAGTTACAATCCATATTTGGCGCTAGTACACTTGGACTGCATGCTGACATTGACAAGAAAAAAAAGATATCTTGTCAGACTGATTAGATGTGTATAATAAAATAAAACTGGAATTCTGAGTAGAGTAATGTCATGAACTTAGACCAAGCACAGTCAAAGAAAGACCGGGATGATGAAAGATGATGAAATTGGTCAACATTTCCTGGTAGGATTGGTGCATGACATTACAACTGGGTCAAGCCAATGTAATTAAAAGGTAATCCAGAAGCTTTTTATCCAATGTCTATGTAGGTCCTGAGTGTTTGAATATATATAATTTAATTTCACATGTATTATTATATTTTATTTCATTCAAAACCAGATTCAAATTCCTAATTCATGTTAGTGTATGAACCAGCTTTATTTTCGTGGGAAACAAACAATGGCCAAAGACGGACAAGGTGACTGACAAAGGTGTTTCTAATATGGATATTAGTGTTTTAAATTACAGTATTTTAATTGGTTTGCAGAATTATTATTTTGAAACATTGCAGTGTTGTATTGTGTTCTGGATGTTGCTTAGGCCTACTAACTCAAATCTGCAAACAACTGGCAAAAGACAAGGAACTGAAAATGCATAGAGATTTTTCCCAACATACAAGGATTATGATATTATTGAAAATATAATATTAATCAAAATCGGATGTTCTCCTAAATGTCCTTAAGCTTGTGTTCAAACAGACTTGGCCTGCAACAGTTAAATAGTACTTTTTAATGCAAAGTATCATTTCAGAGAAAAAGATTCTTCTCTAACTCTTGGGACAAGCTAGTTTAGATGTATTTAGGAGTATTTTCTTCAATTAGCCTCCAAAATCCAAGGTCACTAGACTGATTCCCTAGTGTTGGTGTCAAGAAGTGCTCTCTGGTCATCCCTAATCTTGCTAGATCTCAAACAATGCTTTTCCATGACGCCACAAAGACTCAGACAAAAGCCATCTGCCCGTACATTGCTCTGGTAGAGATCTTTGAAGTCTGGATGGGCAGCTTATGGCTCACACAGTGAGGGGCAGAGAAACGAGATGGGATAAACGAGAAGGGATAAACGAGAAACTTCCCCTCCAAAAAAAAAAAAAAAACCTCCCTTCACCTCGTCCTGAGGCCTGTCCTGTTTTTCCTCCCATTGAAGTCTTTTCCCCAAGAACTAACAATTGGTAAAACAGATGCTGCTCTGAACATCCAAACTTCATATCTTAGTAGTTTTTTCAGCAGAGCTTCATACTGTACAGTATATCATTGTTCATGCAGTTGATACAAATTAAGAATTATTATTATTGATACTTATTAAGAAATAAGGCAGACAATGGTGCTAAAAGCAGTTAATAAGTTTGATATTTCTAAACCACACAGACACATAGGCTTTTCATCTGCCAAAGATGTGGTGAAAGTTAGTGGTTGATACTAAACTGTGTGTTATATTTTGTCCTGTGCATAATCAGTCATGCTGTGTTTATGCCAGTGATTAATTTAATCATTTTGCTTTTAAATTTAGCCTAAACCTTTAAGTAGAGTCTTCCAGTTAAGCAGGTGTTGTGTTTCCATTTTAAACAACCAGGGCAATTCATTTTTAAACACTCTTGGTGGCTGAGGACATCAAATGGATGGACAAAACCAGACATGTCCTGATGACTCTAAACATCTTTCCAGTGTGAATCTTGAGCGCACGTCCAATATAAATATGTTAAGTTATTTTAAAACTGTGCTATTCAGTGGTAATTACTACTCATGCGATAACAACATATGCGTTTAACCTGGAATATCTTAATGTTTTCATTCTAATGTTTATGCAAAGTTTGCAATGCTGATGGCATTGGTAACAAAATTAATGGAAAGCAATTATTGAGCAAAAGTGGTTGAACTGAACTTTTAAAGGTCCTTTCAAATCCTGAAGGACCTTTTAGGAAGCAAACATAAGGAAATGGAAAATACTTATACAGTATAATCACTACAAAGGACATTTTGCTCCATGATCTGGGCAAGACTCCTATGGTCTGCTTCAGTGAGTGTTTTTGAATAGGATATTCTCCAGAGGGTTTCCCTGGTTCAGTTCTCTTGCCCTCAGGGAATTTCACATACAGCAGAAAGTGAAAACTTCTTTATGACAGAATGAGTCACCCTCTTCCCCAAAGCACTGGTAGCACAATGCCACATAGAATTCCTGGGCATTTACTAAGGGTGGAGTAAGGTTGCATAATCATTTATATTTTTCAGTTTGTCTATACTCATCATAGATATTTACATTTACATTTTACATTTATTCATTTAGCAGACGCTTTTATCCAAAGCGACGTACATGTGGGGAAAACAGCA
>JAUMHP010000080.1:2892728-2907276 GCA_032361065.1 Enteromius trimaculatus | reverse complement strand
AAAACATTCACAATTGATAAATTGGGCTAAAATAGAAGGCTCTGAGTGATGCTAAATAAAGAGCCATTTGGGAGCCGTAAGAACCGGCTCTTTTAAGGGAGCCGAGCCAAAAGAGCCGAATCTTTAAAAAGAGCCGATATGCCCATCACTACTAGTTGGACTGTCTTCACCTTATTGTAAGAAGTAGAAGATAAAATTCTCAAAAACATTCAATGAATATATAGAGGGTTGAGAACCAGAAAGACGTAAGTGAGATTTCACAAACTTTAGAGGAAGAAAAACAAAAATGTACCATACAGTTCTATGATATTTTTTTTTACACTCATTGCTGACGGTAGACGTTTGCCAGTAGAAAAGGTGAGCTTTCATTTGATATATTTCACCCAAAAATGTCACTGTCCTGGTTCTCACAAAATACTGACAAGTTCAAGTTTTTTTCTCCTTGATGCTTGAATTTTACCTGCACACTTTAAGACCTACAAGTCAGTTGTGCTTACTGCTAAATATGTATTACAACAGTGCAGTTCTTTGAAAGCTAGAGTATAAGGCTACAGAGAGATACAGTATGAAAGGGGTCATATGAAGCGATTTCAAATTTTGTTACAAGCTGTTAGTGCATAGATAAAATCCCTGAAGTTGCAAAGATTGAGGCAGGGTATAGGTTTTCTGGAAGCCAATGTTGATATTTGAAATCACTAAATCGCCTCTTTGATAGCTCGGCCCCACACATACGTAGCTTAAGCAACCCAGTCAACGAGTTCTGTGAAACAAAGCAGTACCAATGTTACACTGTCTATGTGAGTGGTGCGACAAAATACTATAGAAGCCATTAAAATCAGTGACGCTAACTTACATGCTTATACGATATTTACACGGGTCACATTTCGCTCTCCTCCACGTCATTAATAGACACTCCTATTACTGCTGATTGGCTATAAGTTTTTTTTTTTTTGTGCTGAAGGGCCTGATTCTAATTTCTAAGGCATTTTTGATTCTGATTTCTAAAGCATTTTTTAAAAATCGTACACCCTGCCTTTAACGTTTCAAAACCAAAGACATATTCTTTATAAAACTTATGACTTGTCCACGCTTGTGCAAACACGCCCTCACTTTTGTATGTCACATAGTGGGTTTATTTTTAAACACCGCCCAAATGTTTACGCGAAGAAAGAAGGCAGAGCTATTTTTCTCGCTTTAGTGTTGCTGCGGGAGCCATGTTCTGGAGATGCTGTGTGTTGTTATGAAAGTAAAACTACTTTGTGCTTCCAAAAGAGGACATAACTAGAAATCAGTGTTAAGTTGCGTTCACATCACTGCTCCACAAAAGTTCAGCACAAATATTAGAGTGTGTTCAGCATACATACGGAGGATTAATTCCTGAACCTCACAGAGCAGTCTATGCTGGCTGTGCACAGAGACTGTGCAAAGTGGAGCAATTGTGCACTGGATACAGTGGTGCCAGGAACCACTAGTATTAATTATGTTCATTGATATGCGTTTTTGACTCTAAAAGTGACAGTAGCCGCTGACTTCATCAAAGTTTCAACTAAAGGTCTGCAATGTTCTACTGAAGAAAATTAATGGCAAATTTTCATTTTCAGGTGAACCATCTCTATAATAAAAAAATGCTATATCAATAACACACTTTAGAATGTTATGTGTGCTTCAGTATGCTACTCAACACATTATCAATAGACTTCTTGGAGATCGTGTGCTGGGTTGGCTGCGCTGGGTACGGGAAATAAATGAAAAAATGAAATGAATGAGCAGTCTAAATCAGACACAAGATAAACCATTGGGATTTTCGGTTCTCCCTGATAGCAGGTGTGGCAAAACTTAACAAAGCCTCAGACAAATCTCACTTTAATGGTTTTCATGAAGTTGTTGAAGCATGTTAGGCTGCACACTGCCCATGAAGCACAGATAAAACCGTTAAACTGCTTTGTTATTCTCTCATACTTTAGAAAAATATCAATTGAAGTTATATTTTACATAAAACACCAACAGTTGTCAAAACACAGGGATGAACGTAAAAATCTGGTAATTTTCCATTTATATTTTGAAAATCTCCATTGTCAAAACACCACATAAAAAGCAGAAGAATATGAGGCCTGCTATTTTCTTGGCAAGAGTCCAAACAGCAAATTCACCCAAGATGCCACTGGACTCCCATATTTCTGTGGGTTACTTTTTTGTTGTTAGCTTTTGCTTTCATTGCTAAAAAAAAAATGGTATTGATGCTGTTGCTTTGTTTGCGCTTGTTATTGTCATTTATAAATAAACGTAGAGAGCAAGACCATAAAGATTGCACCTTAAAAACAATGACTCAGATGCAAACAGGCTCATGGAACGGAAAATCCCATCTTCTTTTCAAACTGTTTCCAATATATTCTACACACAAACAGTCAGAGTGCATTAACGTCACATTTAGATGTGCCTGCTGGTGGAATATAAGAGGAAGAATAGTCTCGTGGAGAAATATCTGCTGGAAAATCAGGAATTTTATCAGACTGCCATAAAATACAATTTTATGAATGTAAATAACAGCAGATGTGCACTGGAAAAGAATAAGAAAAGAAACCTAAATGTGACAAAAAAGGAAGGTTGATTGATTGATTGATTGATTGATTTATTCATTCATGTATTCGGTTAGATAGTACGTAAGTTTAATTAATGGTCAACAAAATGTTTTATTTTAGATATGATTAAGTGTGAAAAAAAATCCACTGAAATGGATAAGGTAACGTAAGCATGTCTTGTGTTCATCTTCATATTTATTAATATTTCATATTGTAAAGTTGAAAAAGATCACATTGTCAGCTTAATGTGTTCTCTGCAGTTTTACAGTGCTCTTTTCCACTACAGAGGAATTTCACAGTGTTTATAATAGTTGGATGGATGATTGTGCTGCAATAAAACAGATTTTTACATGTCTTTTTTTTTAAATACTTTTTTATAATGACTAATTAAAATGCATTATTTGTCTGATGGGAAGACACGAGGTAGTGGGTAAATCAGTGATGGCACCACTCACAGTATTGAATGAGAACTCCCTATTTGCCCCGCAGGACTTGTGGGTGACTCGGCATTTGAGGAATGCGTCTAATTGCTGTCACTTTGACTCGGCTTGTCTGTTCTGAAGAAGTTAAATATGCCAAAACCCCTGTATGTGACGCAGAAGTTATCATTTAATAACTGCTAATAACTACTGTGATTCACAAGTATGGTATACTATCATTTTTAAGAATGAGGATTTATAATTGGCTCTGGCAGTAAAGTACTTGAATAAACTAACTTCATTGTTATACTGTGTTGACTCCTTAGCAACCAAAAGCACAAGTTCAAGTTTCATTTCCGCTGCAATTGTTTGTGGTTGCCTTCAAAAGCATGAGACAACAGCGACGGACAATTTTACTTTCCACTCACTTTCTCCATAGGGGATTGAAAAACAGTGATAAGCCTTTAACCAAATCATCGAACTCTGAGAAAGATCACAGCGCTACATTCTAACTTTCTTATAAATCCAAAGCTAAATAAATAAAGGGAAAAGGGAACAGACAAATAAAGTACAATATAAAAATACAAGCCATATAGCACTAATAAACAACTTCAGATCTCTGTATTTCTAAATGAATAGGATGGTTTTTATCTTTGTTGTATTGGTTTATTCGGCTTAATCCTTCTATCCGGCAGTGTCTGGAGAGCAGGCGAGTATATGAAGAGCGGGATGGGTGTGTGGAGGAGGGTGTTTGTTCTCTGCTGCCGGCCTTGGCGGGACAATAGCGAGCTTCTGAAGCGCAGAGTGGTGGGATGAAGAAGATGAGGAGTCAATGAGTGAAGAGGAGGCAGCAATATGTCAGCTCTTGACCCAGCCATGAGAGTAGGAGGCTGGACTCAATTACACAGCACAGCCCAGGACTGAAACAAGGGATACATGCCCTGCTAATTATTTTGCTACAGATGTCAGTTTCCTGTTTGACTGTTTACTTGCTTTTTTGACTTGCTATTGATTCCCCTGTGAAGTAATGAGAAATTAGACTGAAAAGATACAGTAAGGAAACACTAAACCACTCAAACAGTATTAGTTCCTAAATTAATGGAAAATGAACCTTACTTGAATGACTCAATCACATTATATATCTTGTTTCATTAGTGTGTAATAATAGCTGTTTTATCATGCATAGGGTGGGTCCCAAGAACTTATTCTTGAACTTGAACTTATTCAATTTCATGCATTATTTTGTACAAATTCTAAGCTTGTAGCCCTGATTTCAAAATATATCCCTATCTGAAACCATGCTAGGCATGTTATTTTCTAACAAATAATCAAATGAATAAGTACATATTGCCATACATTTTATATATTTTTATTTTATTTCAATTAATTTTATTTAATGAGGCTTAGCTCATTTTCATATCAAAATAAACACTATATATTATACAGGCAAAATTAATTTAATGTCTATCTGTCTGTCTATTTATTTATTAATGTATGCTTGTTTTTAACTGGCAAAAATCAGACAGCACTATTTCTCAGGTCATGCTCACATGATGTCTGTCAAACATTAGCAGCGAACCATATAAAGGCCAGAACATATCAGAAGAATGAATGCTGCAAGAAAAAGATAACACTGCTGCTTAGAAAGGTATCTACATCTTTGCAATTTAGCTTGTTCATCCACAGAGGAGTATCTTTAACAGTCAATCGTGATTCCAGAGCCTGACATCAGAGTCAAGAAAGAACTGCAGGAGATGTGATCGAGCATGAAAGATCTTCATCATGGACTTTTTTCTTAGAACCTTCCTTTCGTTGCCTCCAGCTCTCCGGGCACAGAGCCAGCACATGGAAGCCATAAACATGAAAACACCTTGAGCCTTTCCCTCTGCAGTGCTCCTTGAATCAGAGGGCTTGTGCCTCCACACCCCATTGACGTTTCAAACCGCTCAAACCTCAGCAAGTGACTCCACCTCATGGCCCTACAGGAGTTACAGTATTTGACTACAATCAGTAGGGTAAACCCCCTAGAAAGAACTCCAGGCTCGAGAGTAAAGATGATCGGCAGGTTGTCAAATTTGCACGCTCGACTACATAGCGAAAAAAGGGCGCATTCAGGATCACATACCCTGAAGTCTTTAATGTGCATCGCCCACATCATTCGGGAAAACCTGTCCAACCACTTTCCTTAACCACAACCCTCATCGCAGTGAATATAGTACAAACTCCTTGTGGTACAGCAGTTAAGTGGATGATAAGATTTTGGACAATAAAGCTTCTGTGTACTGAATCTCCATCCATGTTTTAATAGATCATGTGAATGTAAGTTCAGTTCCACCTCCTCCACTAGTCTCACTGATCTTGTTTCACACTGCACTTTTGGGTCCGAACCACGGTATTGCAAAAGATGCAAATAATTTAAGCTGCTCTCGGGGGGTTATTTATTCTGAGACATCCAGCTGTAAGAAGCACATTAAACTATAATGCATAGATGCTAATTAAATATCATAAATAGTGATTAGTTTTTAAAACATTTTGCATTTATAACAAATATACTTGAATTCAAAACCTATTTGTGTACACCGCATTTCCTTTTGCTCAGACAGTAAAGCATGGCGCTAGCTAGCTAGAGGGTTTGGGAATGCAATGTATGTACACCTTTAATGCAACTGAAATCACGTTGCATAAAGCATCCTGAAGAATGCATCAACGTAACCAAGCAAACTCTAACAAAAAATACAATTGGGTCCATACCAAATGTTCTAATGTGAAGCCATTAGATTACCAAAAAAAAAAAAGTCATCCACATGGGAGCAAAAGTTTGGTTCAAGAATGCTTGCTAAAATAAATAGTGTGTGTTTTGCCATCTTGGTTCCATTACTATGGAGACAGACCTTGGTAATGCCTGGACGGGTGAAGAATTCGGGTTATCAAAGTACTATATCATTGCCCTTAATGTGAAAGCAATTCTGACTGGAAGTCTTCAACCCCAGCTGGTGCACTGCAAACAGTTATGGCTTCGGCAAAACTGAAATACAACAACACTTGACCTATGCTCTCTGCTACCTCTCCAGTCAGAAGGGTCAAGAGGTCTGGGTGGCTCTCGGGTCACATTCCAACTCAACACTGGTCTTGTAAGGGCAGCCCATGGCAATGCAACTGACATGTTTTTGAAGGCTTAGGACTTTTAGCCCAGAACAGTTCCATTACACTGCCATGGACAGATTATGCATAAAGCAAGTGGCTATACCAGCTTTCTTCAAGTGCTCGTTCTTGTATATTTGTTACTAATTAATTTAAACTCTGAGAGTTTAGCACCAAACATATATCCGCCTACGCCAAGTCTACACCAGACGTGACCATTGTCATGTAGCACCACGCCACATCTGCTTAAATGCTGTCAGCACTGAATGAGTCAAATCACATGCATTTGTAAGCATGTACATTATGAATGAAAGAGCATCAGTATGTAACTTTTGTTTTCCATCGCATCTAGTGTAGTGCATTGTGTCATGCTGCTCGGATCTGTATCAAATGGTATTAGGTTAGCTGGTTCGCCAAGCAGGTATTCAAGCCTGATCAACTAAAAAGAGTGAAACAACATTAAATTCATCAAATCAGACCAGTAGAAACAAGTCTGGCAGATCACTTTAGGGAGGTTTTAACAAGGTTGAAGTGTTTGATGATAGTGTCCAGAAAGGCAAAATTAAAAAAAAATAAAAGTACTGCAGTAAAATGGATCACGAAATAAAATTTCAAGTATTCTTTGACGGTGGAAAAATATTTGGACCTTGTTTTCACTAAAGTCAGAGAGCTGCAGGAAAGACACAGTGGTAAAAACGAGATGAGACCCCTCTGTTATGATATATGAGTGAACTGGCCCAGTTCAAAGCTGGGTGTGTTGGGTATCAAATTGCATTATATATGCGTTTAAGTTCAGTACCCAACAGGGACATGAATAAAACAATGGAACCACTCAACGAACCCTAATTTGAAGACATGTACATTTCTTTGTGGGAATTTCCCATCAAAATTATTAATGCCAGGTTTTTGAGCGCTGTGAGAAAACTCCTCATGTCATACTCACTTAGTGCAGTCGGCCAAGTGCGCTTCCTGTGAGCGTAATTCTTCTTTAAATTCAATTCAATTCAGGGCCTCTGAACTATAGCTGGAGCCCCAATCGAAGCGGTTCCATCTGCTGGCTTTCATTCTCCGTCATGGTTTTGTTTGTGGGAGTTGTACTAAAAAAAGAAACTTAATTTCTGTCAATCCTTTATTCTGTCTCCCATTTTCTGCATTTGCAGTTCAGCCGCCTCACATTTTCTTATGCAAATACCCAAGAAGCTTGCATTTCTAGAGCAAAACGGATCGTGACTGAATGACTCAAGAAAAGAGTTTGCAACAACTATTGAGGTAACTAATTCCAACGATGACTAACAGGACTAGGGAAATGTCAAGTTCTGAATGGCTGATACAGGCCAAGCAAATCATGGCAGTGAATCATCTCGTCAACGGAGCCTAAACAAAGCTCCACTTTTCCAGTTACTCTAAGTGCTACACAACGGATTCTGCAGCCTATAGACGTGACGAGAGAAAGGAGGGGCGGAGAGGGAGGGAGGGAAAGGGGAGGCACTAGGACCTGTTGGCTCCTGCAGTGGAGGTCAGGGGAGTAGCTGTGGGACTCCAACTTTCAGAACAATCAATTTCCCTTAAGAGAGAGTGGGTGCAGGGCTGGAGTGGATGGCAAAGGACCTGGATACTCACATTTTGTAACACCGAACAGGACCGGGCACTGGGGATAAACCTGTGGAAAGTTTGAGAGCTGGAATACAACCAACTTGGGGTTTTGACTTTTCACAAACGTGAGAGGAGAGCAGCTGTGAGGTAAGCAGCTCTGGGTGCTGATGTTTTGAAGTATGAGTTTCGAGGAATGCTTGTGAATGGCTGTCAACAAGCAAAAGGGAAGCTTTTAATCTGAAATGAGCCCGTATCCTATGACAGGGAGACTCAAGGTGCTGTTGACAAGGAAAGCAATACATGCGTAGAAAAGAAATAGCTTGAGTGATATATTAAATGCTATCTGGAGGGGAGAAGACTAGCAGACTTCATCAGCTTAAAAAAAAAAACAAAAAAAAAAAAGTAAAGAGAAGAAAAACCCAAGCTGTTTCTGAATGAATTCCAAACCAAATTGTGTGGTTTGGACAAGAATAACTTGTGGTATTATGAAAACTCAAGCGTTCTGGGTGTGAGACAACATGTAGTTGAAGCATGGAGAGATAAACTTGGAGGGGTCTGCTAGGTGTTGGGGACCACAAGACTTTGCAGAAGTATGCTTAGAAGAGACCCCTAAAACATCAAACCTACCCCTTTCTCTTTTTCTTCCCATCTATTCGTCAAACCACTCATGTTACACAACCAGAGGGTCTCACTATCGTTGCTTCATTCCTCTCCGAGACATGGAGCGCATTACAGATTTTTATCATTATCATCTGGACAGGAGCTGTGGTTAACATATCAGCCAGCTTCGGGTTGAAGTTTGAATATGCAAACGGGAGGGAGAAGCCAGAGGGATTTTATCAACATTTGGCAGCATGATGTAACAGATCAGGAAAAGTTGGAATATACTGTACAAATAAGACATGATTTTTTTTTAAAACATACCGTCCAGTAAAGGTTGGCCAACTGAGTCAACATCTGCAAAAGATAAAGTTGCCTGCATTATGTACTTCTTATGTACTTCTTAGAACTGTATACGTATGCTTGGCTTGTCCAAATGCAGGTTGACGGCCCTCTTGAAGTCACTTTGGATAGGACCCAACGTTTACTTGACACTGAGTGAGTGAAGCCTTTCAAATTCCCAGATGCTCTCTTGTCCTGAGGCAGATGGACAGTGCTATTTTCCTTCCATACAATGATGTTGGCTATTATTATTCATGAGCAGGGTCAGGTTTCCCATTGAGCCTGAATTAAAGGTTTCTCTCTGTAGATCTGTGCTCACGTAGAGTAGCGTGTCACTGTGGTAATGAGAGGTAATGAGGGCTTCTAATGAGGCAGGTGGGCCACTGCCAGCAACTCCCCTGGGTGTTTAAGTTACCCAGGCCAAAGACTCGAGCCTATAGCTTAGTCCCGGCATTGGCCGTGAATATATAAAATGACCATACGGCTCGATGAGAGCACACTGACCATCTGGCCAAGCAAAATAGATGAGGTGGATCTAGTTTTACTCACCCTACATTCCATGTTCACACACAAAATACTTCTGCAGAAACCCGACACAAACACGCACCCCAGGGTCCTGTTTGACTCTCTCTGGCACCCGGCTGAAACGATCTGGAATATATAGTATCTTCTGATGGATTTCAGAGTTTGGAAAGCCCTGGGGTTCTTGTATGCACTGCCAAGACAGTTTTATGAGTATTTGAGCTCGCTTTGGAGCGCTTCTGTTTAGGATAAGCCGTGTTTGTTTGTGCAGAGAAGGCCGACCTTCAACAGAGAGCAAAATTTAATGCCCCCTATGGCCACACAAGAGCTCGAAAATGGTTCCCATGGTGATTCACGCAACATTTGAATAGGGAAGTGAATGTGATAAATTAATAGAATGACTGTAAAATGAGGTGCGATGCTGGAATATATCAACGTCAGTAGAGGAGCACTAACAGATAATAAAAACATGTGCTGTTGGTATAGGTGGAGGCAGACACCTTCTGCAAGTTAGAAGTTTAGGCAATGTTGTTGGTAGGTCTTTGCGATGTATCCAGAATATCCAGACGGATGCTTGAATGTATTCATGAATCTTGAAGCCACTCATAAGAAACCTATAAACTCACTCCAAAAACCTGTTTCTCATTTAAAACTGATGCGGTTTCTGTCAAAATGTTCCAAATACATCATGAAATTCTTTGTCAAGCTATGGATTCCATCTCAAGAGGCACTTCACACGATTTTAACACACAGCAGCTTTATGTATCATAATTGATCTTGTATTTTGTTTTCCAACTTACAGTGGGGTCAAAAAGTTTGAGCGTAGTCAAATACTTGATGCTTTCTATATTAAATAAATTGTGATAACATATTAGTTTAGGGACCAATTTTCACTATTAATTAGCTGCTTACTAGTATGGATATTAATAGCATGCTAGTTGTTTATTAGCACTTATAAAGCACATACTAATGCCTTATTCTACAAAACCATATTTTACTTTCCTATTTAGTTAGCATTTCATTGTATAACTGATCTCATGTTTCTGTTTTTCAACTTACAGTCGGGTTTAAAAATTGAGCATATTAAAATACTTGTTGCTTTCAATATTAAACATGATGGTAACACTTTATTTTAGTGACCAATCCAAAATCAATGTTACACTTATTAGCATGCTTATTACTTGCATACAGTGTCAGCCGTTTATTTGTACTTATAAAGCACATATTATTGCCTTATTCTGAATGACCATAATTAACCTTACTAAGTCATAGTTAATCATGAGAATTGTTCCCAAAACTTTTACACATTTCTTTGTAATTGTTATTAATAATTTAACTTTTTTACATTAAGATAAAAGTTGTGGCAGGTTATTTTATTTATTTTTTTATTCTTTTTTGAAGCAACATCACAGACTGGATCTGAATAGTGAAAATCTGACTGATTTGATCCTTTAATGGGTGCCATTTGTTTTTATGCATCATTAATTCAAAGAAGCAGGAACTGTATAAAGATGGTTCACATGTACAAATGTACGTATTTGATTAGGACCATAGTAATATGTCCATATTCTGAAATATTCCTTTCATCATATTACAAGCACATATTGTAGAATATTTCATTTTGCATCACAAGATTACTTTGTTTTAAAGTCTTAAACTCTAAAGTCCATGTTTAAATTTTAATTTAAATCCCAGATTTTGTGGCCTCAGGCTTTCAGACCTCCGTGCACTGTTTATATACTTTATGTCCTTTTTATAGTTTGCAAACATTCTCTTCTTGCTGAATGTTCAAGGCTAAATCTATCCCTCTCGCACATCTGAATCCTCTCTTTGGTTCAGTTCACAAATGAGCATGTTTCATCCGATCCCCGAGAGCTTAGGATTTGGACTTATGTACACAAGTGACTAACGACTCATTTCGGGTTGACAATCGGCACTAAAATAACAATCGGGAGAAGATTGCTTAACAGATGTGATAAGCCCTAATTTCAGCTCGACCGCAGAGCATGATGCCTTCACCTGTACCCCACCCACTGTACTTCTGTTTTCATTTCATAGACAGATGACATGTTTTGCAGTGCTTGTCTCTACATGAGGTTGTCTCCAAAACATACACAGAACAGACACACACAATCAGCAGGCTTTGAACTTGCCGCAATCACTTTCCCCTTGTGGGCCCTGACTTTACGTTACTACTTTGTCGTTTGCTACTGCAGTTGGGTAAGTAGACAAGTAATTTCATGTTTAAGATTAACAAATGATTCACACAGCTGTGAGAATATTTACTTTTACCTTGTGGCTCAATGTATGGCTCGCTTTCAGTGTGTACAGTAGCAGCTGTTGCATAACATGTCCGTGGACGTTGTTGTTTTTTTTTGTATTAACATGAAGATTTTAGGCTGAACACTTGAATATCTTGAGTCTTGTAACTTTTCACTATTACTTTTGGACCATTTTTAATCACTTTCACAAATTCATTAATTTTGTAAAAAGTACAAATCATTCGTATGAGGTCAGAAATACTCAATGGATAATGTTAATTATGAAAGGCGTCGCACACAATAACAACCACCCACATTCAAAGCTTTCCTGTGATGACCACAAATTCAAATCAGTTCAGTATGCAAAAAAAAATATGCATCTGTCAAACTAGCGGAACTTGATAACTACTTCCTGATTAAAAGCTCTCATCACGCTTTCTGTGCCACAATATCCACTTCAGATTATTATCAGACAAAACATCATTTGAGATGTAGATGTGATGTAAATTACCCATTTCATGACTTTTAGAAAAATCTACGGTTTCACATTATAAATTCATGATTTTCTAAATGTTCAAAAGGCATATAGTTCAAAAAAATATACTCTATAAACTGCGTTCAGCACAGTGTGTTTTCTCTGTTAGGATCTGTGATAGCTTTCATCAGCTGGTAGACTTCCTTCATAGTGTCTGTCGCTGTGCTTATATAAGACCGTATGTGTGACGACTTGGTAACTTCTCACAAAATGAATTTCACATTGGATTTACAGCCTTGAGATCTATGAGATCTACTACAACCTCTCACATTTCCGCTGTGTGTGGCCTCAGAAGAATTATCAAGCACCTTTCCAGAGCATGTCTGGCCAGTCATTCTGTGATCTTCTGGCCTGAGTCATTCTTTTGGCACTCACAGCTGCTCGAGATGAACGCTTATATGGCTTTAGAGTCCACTTCCTGCAGCCATAAACACTCAATAGCAACAAACTGTGGACAGTGATGCCAAGGCATCTTACCTGCTTTCACCTCCACATAACAGGAACAGATGTTTGATGTTAAGTCCCTTGAACTGATGATGCAATGATGAGCTTTGGTTTGCCCATATAATGGTTAATGAAAGGTTCATATTTTGGTTTTGGGAGTCCCCGACAACAGGTTTATCTGCATGCAAAATCAAAAAACACATAAATCAGTTAAATGCAGTTATGTCCTAAAATTCAAGATATTGAAAAAAAAATGCCTCATATCTCTCATATCTTTTTGGCTCATATTTATACCTTATAAGCCATATCACACAAGCAAATGCCGCAATATCACATGAGTGGCTTTTTTTCTGATTTGCATGAATGCAAATGTGATTTTATACAATGGTTCCATAAATACAAAGTTGATATTGTGTTATATTTTAAACATGATATTATTTGTTTTTGCCTAATTTTACAGAGAACATAATGACCTTTAAAGCCATTGTAGAACGTGTCTCTGAGCAACACAGAGGTGTTTAGTTTCTGAATGAATTCGCTTTTTGAACGAATCGTGTGAACCATTGATTCAAAGACCCATTAATAAATGAGCCGTTTATTTGTATATGTATGTATGCATGTATGTTTAATTTACTGACAGTCCTACTTAATATGCAATGACTCCCAAAGGATTTGCTTAATGATTCATTTTTTTTATTTTTAGTTGACGCTAATCTCCTGTGATTGGTCCGGTGGTCTAATTTTCATTTCATCATGTCTGTAATGTCTGATAAAGCAGTGTTTGTGCTGCTTTGTGTACAGCACTACAGAGGAAACAGATATTTTGCCTCTCCAAAAGTGGCACCTAGTGGTGAAGAATCATGTTACATTTTCATTCAGACCAATGAGAAAAGACCAACAAGTGGGCGGGCAATATGCTAACATTGCATGTTGAGATCAACATCAACTCTTGAGATGTTCAGAGTCAAATCATTCTTTTAAAAGACAATAACTTTATCCAAGGTGCACTTTCAGAGTTAAAACTTTGCAGGATGTTTTCATTCACTTAGAGCTGTGTTACCCACTGTCATTTTCAAAAATCCATAATAGGGGCACTTTACGACCTGAATGAAGGGTGTCAGTCACGCTAACCAAAGGCACACTAGTTTTAGCTGGAAAATCTCCTCACACCAAAAAGCGTCATTTTGTGATCTCATCTGAGAATATTCGTACAGAAGAGTTACATATGCATTATGCTCAGATATTGTTTAGTCTGGACAGGTTGTTCACAGAACAGGTTTCTGACTCATATACACAGTAATGCAGATGCACCTTTATTTTGATTTTCAGAAGCACCAACAGTGCTTGATTACAGCTTGAAAATCAAATCTTGTTTGCTTTTTTGATGGCACTCTGGAATATGTATTTGTTAATCATTTCTGTATATTGACTCAGAACTGTAACAAATGCAGTTGCTGAGGATTTGACTAAATCTTAGACTTTTTTCACTATAAATATACTTTTATAGTATACAAAGTGATTTTTACAAGAAACCTCTGTTGTATTTCAGTCTTTTTTACTTCAGGAGTTCTTGCTTTCAATGTGTTACTAGATATTTATTTTGTAATTATTTGTTAAATTCACTACCTATTTACAGTATAGCTGTAAATTCTGCACCATTGCTTTCACTATATTATGGAATTTTACTTTCATATGAGCAAACCAAGATTGAAGCATCACGACATATTTGTCTGCACAAAAGCGCAATGCATTCAATCGATTAAAAAACATTTCATTGGACATTTCCAAACATCTAATCTAATTTCTAGTCTAAACATTTCTTAACCAAAAATACTGGGAAGTTAATTAATTACATGAAGCATTCAAGCAAACCAGTTCGCTAACTCATGAATCAAACTAACCAAAGCTACATAGGGGAAGTGGAGAAGACAGTTTCTGATATTTAATTTTGGACTCTATTTACTAAGCTGCAAATTTGCACATTCGATACAATGACACAAAAAACAACAAAAAGTACCTTTTTTTCTGTAAAAATAAAAATGCTATATATATATATATATATATATACATAGAAAGAGAGAGAGTTTAATTGCAAAAAAAGTTTTTTTATAT
>JAUMHP010000080.1:2875446-2892628 GCA_032361065.1 Enteromius trimaculatus | reverse complement strand
GCCCCATCATACTTCTCAGGAAGTGAAAGTCTCGGCTTACCAGTGGGTTGAGGTGCAGGTGGTAGCACTGGTGCGGCGGCGGCTGGCAATGGGGTGAGTGCAGCAATGGCTGTCGTGAGGTTTTGCAGCGTTTGAGCGATGTCGTCCACGCCGCGACTCAGCTTCTCCAGTTGCTGCTGGTGGGTGGTCAGCTGGCCAGCCTGACGGGTAAGCTCTTGTGCCAAATGATAAATCGCTGCTGGATCCTCGTGCTGCGAAGTTTTCTGTGACATGGATGACTCCGAGTCAGACATCTTTGGATCCAAACGCAGTTTTATTAATAACAGCAAAGTCAAAACAGGCTGAGTTCAAAATACCAGGCAATGGGAACAACGTAGAGAGACAGAGGCAGAGTGAGAGTCCAGGCAGAGAATCAGAGGGTCACAGGCAAGAATCAATATCGAAAAAACAGGCAAAAGGTCGGGGCAACAAGCAAGGGTTCACAGAGAATAAGGCAGTCCAAAGTCAAAACAAGGCAGTCCGTAATGCAATAGAAAAACGCTTAGGATTGATGCTGAAAGCAGAGCAAAACTTTGCGACTAGTTTACTCCAGGCGTGGGTTTAAATAGTCCAGATAACCGCGCACACCTGGCGCGGAAGTGATGACGTGTTTCATGAATTTGGGTCCGGGCGGAACTAATACTCGGGAGATGGTTCCCGCTGCTGCCGGTCGGAGAGAGCCATAGAGGTCGGATTTGCTACAGTCAGCTCTTTTGCTTGTTTCGTATTTTTTATTGTTTTTTAATTACTCAAAATAACCCAACTGCAGTTTGACCGAGATTAATTAGAACGCTCAATGAAAAAATGAGATTTTTGAAAAGTCATATTTTTTTGCATATATATTTTTGTTTGTTTGTTTTAAAAATAACTCATTTCAATAATTCAATTGAGAGCATGGTGCACTTTCAGATTTACTGCTTTCAGAGAATCATGGCTGATTGCTCATTTTAATTGTCAATATAACTGACTTTTCCAGTCAGCATAGAATGCAATAATTTCTAAAAACTCAATCCAACCTCCAATCAAATTTGTATGTGTGTATAAAGATAAGAATTAGCCAGTAAGGAATTAGCACATCTGTTGCACATCACTTTATCTCATATTTTTGGGGTTACGTATGAACAGCTGTGTTCAGCCATTGTGAATAAGAAGTGGGCTTCACTGTAAAGGTAATTCAATACTTAAAAGAATATATTTTTAACAACTATTATTTGCAGATAATATAATATTAATAATTATTAATATTATAATAATTATTAATAATTTAAGGCCTATACTTGAAAATAGTTCTGTTTTTTTCCTGTTTCTCAACACACTTAGATACAGTGCACTTTCAAATGGGCACTTTGTAATAATGTCAAAATAAAACTTTTACTTTAAGTACATTTTAAATTACTGTTTTAATATTTTGTGCTTTAAAGTACAACTGCTAATATACTACAGCCCATGTAAATTACTTTTACATTTAAAGATACTATATTTTAAATGTAATAAATTGCTAATTTACCATTACAAATGCGCAATTACAAATATATTTAATGTTATAACATACAAATTTTAATAGAAATATAAATATATTTTAGTTGACCAAGAATGCTTGTCAATTGCATTCGGCAATACACTTTAACCATATTTAAAATACTATAGAAGTTATTATGAATTTGCATGACAATGTGCATTAGTCAACTAACTGCATTTATTATAAAAATTAAACTATAACAAATATTCTTTAAATTGCAAATTACATTTTTCAAAACATTTTTCTTTTACTGTAAGTCAATCCTTTCAATGCATTTTTACGTAATACCTTTATTGATGCCAAAGTGTACTTCCTTTTCAAATAATAGGTCATCCTGCAGGGCCATATTTTTGTTAAAAAGCATCACATCTGTCTATCCACTGACATAAAGAGGATATGTAGTATTTTCACTAAGAGTAGCAAAGAGCTGTAAAGGTGCAAAATAATCTATTGCAGTGTAGTAGTTTAACACCATTCACTTTCAAGTAACTTTTTAAAACTGTTCTTTGAGAACGAATCTTTCTGTCAGCCGTCTGGTAGAAGGCTATGCATGAAGCCATATACATTTCTTGGCTGTCAGCTATGGTAAATTATGTTAAGATGAGTGAAGACAGCCGAAGGTCAAGTTTAAAGCAACTGTTTTGAACAGGAATGGCCACAATGAAAGATGTTAAACCCATTGAGACTAAGTCAAGAGGAACGAGTACAGATCTCCTCCCAACAGCGTAACGACAAGAATTCATGTTTGGCAAGCCCGCCTTCTATTCCAGAGTGAACAATCAAATTCTCACCAGCTGAGGGGAAATATAGCATAGCACTAACTAAAACATAGCCATGTGTCATGCAGAAATTGTTGAATGTCAAGGCTGTAAAACTCCAATGTTATGGAAAAGACGTTAGAGAGACATTCAAGGTTTTCCCACCAACAAACACTGAGAACTTGAAAAAAAAAAAAAACGGTGGAACAACTATGAACATCAATGGTGAAAAGAATTCCTGGTCAGCTTTATGTCTCTCGAGGCCTGACTGGCAAAGACAGTTTGGGAGAGTTCATTAGGAGAACTTTAAACACCGTCACACTTCTGAAATTCGCAGGCTATTGAGACGTTAAGAGCCACATGGGATAGGAGAGACAAACAAATGTGTTCCCAAAGAACATGAGCCAGAAATCTCAAGCAATAGTAGGCTGAAGGATCAGGACATTTTCTGTAACAGCTCAGTGGAATAAGCTCACAGTTGTACATGCTTTTATACACTAACCACCTAAAATTCTGTTTAATCAGGCACTAAAAGCAATGACACAGTGCTGCGTCATTATCAGTGGCCATTGCTAGACAGTGCATACTAGACAGTGAATAAATGATGTCTCAACAGGTGTTTTTACTGAATTCTTCCAGTGAATGAGTGTTTAAGCCTAGGTGACGGGCCATTAATACCAAACTTTTGTTGTTTTGTGAGCTGAGTTTTCAGTAAAGCAACTACTGCTAATTCAGAAGTGGCACCATAAAATCATGCTTGTGACTAAATATCATGGCTCATTTAAGACCAAAGCTGTAGCCCATTTAATGTCTTGTACCGTGTCAATGTGATATTTATTGAGTTGTCAATGAAAAATAATTCCTACTTCCTCATGTCACCGTACAATTCAAAAAGCAACATACAGTAACATCCTCTTAATGGGACATGCCAAAATCTCCTCAAACAAATGGATAAAACATTCGCCTTGGGCTTAAAATGTCTGTCATTATAAGTTTAATTCAGCCGCTACTGTTCACCCTTTGCTAATTACAGCTTCCTCTCAAAGCTTCGGTGAATATGGATAGTCAGGTTTGTTAATTTGAAGGACTTGCTGCTCTAGTAGAATTTCCTTTCCTTAAAAGGAAAAGTTCTTTTTATATGCAATAGCTAATATTGCTAAATGTTTAGCTTAGGCACATGTGACATTTCAAATGAGATCTGTGGTAGACACAGTGTGGGAAAAGGAGTATCTTTGCAGACCATAACGCTTATTTAGAAAACCACGTAATTTAATTAGTGTGATAGGAATTAGTAGTTTGTCTAAAAATGTTTAAAAAAGAGTTTTTGTTTTTTTTAATCCACTGTCAGAACCAGCCACTACATTTCCAATGAATTGCTCTTCAGAACACTAGAATAAGCACAATTAAAATATGCTGTACTTTTTAATCTATGAAACGCTTCCCTATACTTGCTGGATCTCTGCGTTGCTTCACATGGTTGAACACCAGATCCATCTGTCAATCCTACTGGCATCTCAGGAGCCACACTCTGGTGGTTTGAGTCTTATCTCTCAGATAGGTCTTTTAAGGTATCTTGGAGAGGTGAGGTGTTCCAAGTCACATCATCTAGCTATTGGTGTGCCTCAGGGCTCAGTTCTAAGACCATCGATGTTGAGTGTTACATTACAAATATAAAATTAACTAATGCAACAGAAATAAAAAAAGAAAAAGAAAAGTAATATATAGAATGAATTGCATGTTAGCATGCGTATTGTGTCCAAAAGAACTATCTATTTAAGTCCACATCATACTAACTATAGACTGGGAACTGTAGTTTAACCACACAAGTTTGCTGTTAGCAAATGTTCAGTTTTAAGGAAATGCAGAATCACTGAACTTTGTTAGTAATGACGTAATTTGCAACCATAGCTGGCTAACGATACTTTTGGCAGTTTTTTACACTTGTTTACACTTTTTAGGTAGTCAGCTTACCAGTGGCTTATTTAAACATGTCTCTCGATGTACTGTATTAAGCTTAGGATATTAAAGCATACTTTGGTACTGAAAAAAAAACATGTAACAGTGACATGTAGCTCACAAAAATCGGAAACTCCTTAAATTTCTTTAAGGATGCCGATTTGGCTGCAGCACAATGTGAAAACAAATGAACTAATGTTCCCATAATTTAGTGCTGGCACCAAACACAAGGCTCAAAGCCATATCAAAACAACTGTTGAGAGTGGGTATTGTGCATTGCAACAGTGCTGATGGTTTAGATTTAAATCAAGAAATGGTTATATAATTCTAAAAGCAGCACTGAATTCTGACCAAGACTTAGGGGACACAAATGTACAATGCTCACTTACAGTCCTTGTCCACTCTCCTCCATCTGTTTAAAATGTTTGGAGGAAAGACTTTAAATGATCTTAGCTGTCAGCCTATTCAGGAAGTCTTCAGGTTTGTTTGGAAAACATTTGGCTGTCCTGTGAGCTATTGGAGAGCTCACCTCAAGTGATTTCTCATGCCTGTGAGCTCTGTCAAAGACAACAGCCTGTACAACCATCAACCAAAGAATGGGCCTCATACAAAAACAGCCAATGGTCACCTCCAATCTTAGCAGAAATTGACAAAATTCACTTTGATTCTAGGTTTTATTTTATTGTATCTTAATGATTTATATAATTTCCAGTCATAAAATAAATAAATAAAATAATAATAATAAAACATTTGTATTTTTTGTTAGCTAACGCATCTGGACACATTTGCAAGCAATAGATTTCAGCGGATGACAATTTGAATGATTTTTTACCATATCCTAAACAAATTTCACACTACTTCCTGTCCACTATTTTACTGTCTAAAAAACAGCAGCTGTGTTTAATATACAGTTTCACAGCTGTCACAATGGCGGCTTTGTCTTTTGCCAAATTTATGGTGTACAGACATCCATGTGTGTATATGTACTGTATGTATCTGTGGCCATATGTGTTTGTGCAACTCATCATTAACATAATAATGCTGGTATTCCATATGGAGGCTTTACTGTTATTCCTTAGTTCTTCAACAGAAATAAATACAATCAAGTTCAGTGCATCTCTCCTGAGTTCTGTGTGCGGAAGTCTCATTTTCATGCGTATTCCCCAAAGACAACCGTGAAAGATTTACTTTATGCAATGTGTGATGGATGCCTCAAATCATGGTGCAGACACAGGGCAAAGCTTTTCTGTGCTGTTTACCACAGTATGTTTCCACTGATGCCTTTTTTTCCCTCAAGAAAACAGATATTATAAACTGAAATTATATTATAACTGATATAAGTATATATTATAGATATTATATTAACTGTTCACAAATAAAATAAAATAAAATAAAATAAAATTAATTACTCATTTATCATTACTTATATTATCAAATATTGCCACTATGAAATATTATATTAATTATTCCAGAATTCAACAGCAAGATTAAATAATAACATCTCAAGGTACATCAAGCATGATTTGATGCATCGCACACACAGTATTGTGTTTGGAAAGAGCTCAGAACTGAAGTACTCCAGTAAGCAGGAAAAAAGTGTAAAGGTTGTTTTAGTATTTACTCATTCTCATGAATTTGCCTCAACAGGCATATGAACAAATTTAATAGAAAAACAAAAAGTGTTTTTTTGGAAGCTTTGATGTCTTTCCACAAAAGAAAGAAAGTAACAACATGAATGAATGGTTGACAGGATCAGATATCAAAACAGAAATCAGATCATTTTGCATTCACAGATTACCATAGTTTAGGTGTGTGTGTATTTGAAACTGCATATGAATTGCGAAATACATATTGCTGTTACTACACAGTCTATACACAGATACAACATGAGCTCTGAAATATAATTTGCTATTTGAATAACTCTGTCTCATTCTCTTTTTCTCTCCATTTCTCTTTGTCTCTCCCTCTCTTCTTTAGTCATTTGTTGATGAAAAGAGGCCATCTGTCTTTAGCACTGCTTCATTATCTTTAATGTGTTGTCAGCACCTCAGAAGAGCTGTGCACTTTCAAAAAATACAATATTGACTCGCAAACAAATCTTTGAACAAGTCCCTAAACCTACTGACATGTATTCAGTAGGAAAGAAAATAAAATGCCTGTTCTACCCTTGATGCTATGTTTCATCATTTATGTCAAAGAGCACAAGTGCAAGTATAGAATGGGTTTCTGTAACTTACAAGTGATTTTTCATTCATTACTTGCATATGTTTTCTTTTTAGTTTTTAGATATGTATACATAGAGTACAAAATACTACAGAAGCCTGGGGGGATAACTTCTACGGTTACAAAGGTAACCCACGTTTCCTAAAGGAGGGAACGGAGATGTTACATATGGGAACTCATATGATTACCTCCAGGTGCACCTCGTCACTACGTGAGTATACTGTAAGACCTTCAGTCGAGTCACTCCGGCGTTACATATGGGAACAGACCTGTGGAAAAGGCCACGACCCTAAGGCAGCGTTATACAGAGACCCTCATGCCCGACAGGCAAGCGTGCCCCCAGGAAAGTCTGCACTTAACTTTCCCAACGGCAAAGATAAGCCAGGGAGATGGAATCTACCACCCAATAGGCCAACCTCAGATTGGAGACAACATTCCCTTTCTGCTGTCCTCCATAGCAGACAAAAGCAGCTGGGAGCGTCTGATGCTCCGAGTGCAGTCACGTAGAGGAGCAATGCGCATATGGGACACCACAACTCTAGGCCGGGTCTGCCTCCTCCTGGGGCAGAGCTTGCAGGTTCACTACCTGATCTTGGATGGGTTGTTACCCACTGCTGTTCTTGGGCACGATGAAATAAGGACTGTAGGCCCTGACCTCTTCTCTGCTAGATGGCACAATTCCGTCCTTCACCAGTAGGAAAAGGGATGCGTCTGTACCTGGGAGAAATAAATCGCTAGCTGAGGTGTACCGTCCGTATCAACCACTGCGACGACCACCTCTAACCAAGCTACCAGCGACCACGGAGGGGCGCTGTCCTGGCGACGCATTCACCTTATCAGCCGACTCTCCCTCTGATGCTGCAATAGACATCTCATCTTTCTGGGGTGCATCGGAGGAGATGCTCAGCCCACTGTGCAGGGAAGCAATCTGCTCTGGTAACCCAACAGAACTATGTGACGCGGAACATCCCCAAGTGCCTCACCACGGCCGGCTCAACGATCTGCCATGGGAAGGCGGCGATGGGAAACGTCTCAGTGTAACGATGTTCATGCATTCGCAATGAACTCATGAATCATCCACGAACGCTGCCCCAGCGTGTTCTCCTCAACTCACCAAGGCACGTGAGGCAGCAATCATGTCTGTGCAGAGAGGTGAGGAAAATACCGCATCCGGAACGCACGGGCAGATAGACATTCCGGAGGACGCCTTACAAACCATGTGAAAATTGCTCTTTTTTCTCTCCCGGATTTCCCAGGGAAGACCTCTTGCACTCAGTAAGGTCGCTTGCTGGAATGTAAAAGGCTGACTGCTCTCAGTCTTTAAAAAGGCTACCAGCCCGCTTGTACTGCTTGGTTCACTGACAGGATGAGAGAGAGCATCAACTCGCAGGAACTCTTTTGTTTTTGAAGATCTCCTCCAGACTTGAACAAGGCGAGGCTCCGAAGCAAAAAGCTGTAGGTGCACTACATCCATGCCTCTTATACTCACGTAGTGACGACGTGGATGTAATCAAGTCACGCCAATATTCATTGGCCTTTTCTTAATACTCGAAGGCAATTGGTCTCTCATGCGAGTGACTTGACTGAAGGGGAAAGGAAGAATAAAAAATGTAATGGCAGCTTGTCATGTCACAATTGTGACCTTTTTAAATAGTTTATATTTCAAAATGTATTACTAGAAATCTGACTTCTTTCTCAGAATTGCGAGTTTATGCCAATAAATGTATTTTTCTGTTAAACAAAAACAATTTCAGAATTTCATAAGTTTAATGGTCATCAGCATTGTAAATCCTTAAAAGTTTTTCATATTTGTATTTTTGAAAATACATTAACATTATAACATTATTATTTTTTATTATATTTACACAATTTATTATGTTTAGGCTAATGTGAGGGTGTTTATAATGTAGCGTCTATGAGAGGGGTGGTAAACTTGACATGTTTTGCTTTTCTGTCTTTTTTTATTGAAAGTAGTGGTATTGAAGTAAATCCCAGACTTGCATCGATTTGAGCAAATGGGAATTCAAAAATATTATTTGTGGTACTGAATTTCAAGAAATGTGAAAAAAGGTATATTGGTCTAGAATTTTCCTATGTATACTAAGCATGTAAACTTTTTTTTTTTTTTTTTTTACAATTTGGAAAGTGTACTAAGTGATCCAGATATTGTATGCTATGTGAAAAACACATAAATGTATACACCTAAACGTAAAAATAAAAGACTTGTCAAAGTTGTAAATAAAACATATTATTACAGTAAACGTTACAATAAAATGCTATTTATGATTTTCTACTTTTTTTCTACTTAATTTTTACATTTCAATTTATTGTGTTGCTTTCTTAGAATTTTTTTTATTTTGTATTTTTTTTGCAATTTACAATCAATTTCTCACTAGCAATGTCATGGTTGTATACACTTTCCTCTCACCAGCAAAGTATGTATTTTTATGGAATTCAACATATCATACATTATAATTGTTTGTTTAGGGGTTTTTTTGTAAACAAAGCAGACAATTAGAATACATCTTACAAGAAACTACTACATCAGTCTTTCTTCAAAATGTACATTAATTCAATGTGTTTCTTACTGATTAATATACTGAGTGAAAATCTTTTGTAGGTATATTAGCATACTATTACAGTACCATATACACAGTACCATATTTTTAGCATACATGGCAGAAAATGCATCATCTGACTGGGCATGAACACATTTCAAATGTTCCATGTTATTTTTATTTGTTGCTAAAACAGACTCATTAACGTTAATAAGCACAAAGGTGGCACTCATAAAAAAAAGAATTTAGCATTGCCGGTCATTAATGAAGATGAATCACTCAAAGTAGATTTAAGAGCATAGATTTATGAGGCTCATTTGTGGCTTCCCTCAAGTCATCAAGCATAAATAAAAGCCTATATGAAAACATGCCATTATTGTAGTTAAATTGTTGGGAGGGATTTCAGGAATTCCTGTTAAAGTGAATATTTTAGGAAGTTTAACTCAGCATTTCTTTTAATTAGCTTTATTTGTCCTTCACTGGTCATGCACTGCGATGCAAATATTCAGAGAAGCAGTCTCATGCATAATTATAAAAAAAAAGGTTTTTTTGGCGGGAAAATGTTTTTCAAAAAAACGCCACAAGTTCTTAGATTTTGAGTGACTTTTAATGTTTATTCGAAGTGAAAACTAAGTAAATATCAGCTTTTACATGCACAGATCAGCTTCTCTCCAGCTTTCCCTCCTTTTTTTCCCTCTACAGGAAAGGTTGGCCATGATGTCTTGTGTTATTCTTACCATTAAAATAAACAGAATGGATAACAACCGCAAACCTCAAACCACTGTAATCTCCCAGAAACCCCTCCTGTCATCACTAATTTCAGCCAGAGACTGTTTCAGGTACCAGCCTGTATCAAGTGATGAATGTGAGACGCTAGGAAAGTCTGTGAGTGAAGAAAAAGTGCACAGAGGGCGGCGCAGGATGGAGGTCTTCAGTAAACCCTTCTGACCCTCGGTGGCTGCGCTGAGCAGAGTGTTTATAAAGGTTTCGCCAAAGGGAGCTCAGAGCTAATTTATGTAGCATTCGAAAAACAAAGCGTACTCAGCGGCGCAGGACTGCAGGCTGGTGGCTGTGTATCAGTTTGATGAGTGTGTGTTTATACACGGAGCACATGTGCTGTGAGGAACGCCGTGGTCCTTCACAGACGTCTTTGTACTGGTGCCGGAGAGCAGCAGCTCCACTGCTTTCCAAATATGAATCAAATCATTTTAGAATTGGGTTAGTTTAAGTCTATTGGGGTCAAAAGTTTAGGTCAGTGTTTCTTCGAACTGTGACATACAGGTTATGAGAGAACTCAGTTAATATTTTGGTGCTTTTAAAGTTTTAAAACAAGTTATGCTAAGTGTAAAAACTGCAGCTGTGTACCACTGTGTTTCATTTTTAAGGGGTGTTAATGAGTTTTTGCGGTTTTATGTGGTTTATGAGGACACAAATGTGTATAATGACATGGGGATGACATAAGTGTTACAATATGAAGGTGATTTATGAGGACATTTTCAGTGTCCCCGTAGTTCAAAAGGCTTGGAAAACATACTAAATGGTGTTTTTGGAAAATCTAAAAATGCACCGTTTCCTGTAAGAGGTAGGTTTAGGTGTAGGGTCACTGTAGGACAATACCACATACAGTTTGTACAGTATAAAAACCATTACGCCTATGGAGAGTCCCCATAAATCACAAAAACCAACATGTGTGTAATTAAACATTTGAAGTCACAATTTAGTACTTTTTAATATATATAGGTGTGATTTAAAGCATTGTAATCTGGTTGCAACACTGCTAAACAATGTTTTCACTATAAATATTATTGATAATTGTATTGAAACACTACAAACTACATTAAATTGTCATAATATTTAGATACAGTAGTTCTGTAAATGTTCATATGCAGTGTAATCCAGACGCCAGGCAGCATATCACTGAAGAGTCTGCGTGTGACAGTGAAAGCACAGTGTTTGCTTAGGTTAGGTTAGGTTAGGTTAGGTTAGCTTAGGCCAAGTTAGGTTAGGTGGCATCTGAGCAGTATCATGTGTGTGAGAGCGGCTCCAGACTTAAACATCGGGTGTGGCCTCAGTCTGACAGCTGCAAAACATATACAGCCAAACATATACACAGCGAAAGAGTCAGTATGTGCTTATGCTGCATGACTTTATTGTTTTTGAGCTCTGGTTCCGTCCTGTTTGTTTTCTTGAGAGTTTAGTCTATGTCTTGCTGCCTTGTGCAGAGCTGCAGTGACAATGGAGGCCTGTATTTACTCCCAGATGTGAGAATGAAAGGTTTGCCCTCTGGTGGAGAATAGAAACAAAGCACGCTTTCTATCTGTGGTATCCTAACAGTTCCAATTACATCTTTAGAAATTATATATAACCATAATACACAATCAGATGTGAGAAAAAAAAAAAAAAGAAAAAAAAATTATTCTATTATTATTCTGGGTGAAATTTATAGAATAAATCAAAATTGTGCAAAAGTTTCCACAAATTGTTATGTTTCCACAGAAATATGAAGCTGCTTTTTTCAACATTAATAATAATAATATACAGAAATGTTTTTTTAGCAGCATTATAAATTATTTATAACTATTAATAATTATTTCTGAAGAATCACGTGACACTGAAGACCCACACAATCACACACAAAGCGTGATCAGCTGAGAGCCACAGCGTACAGATTGCAGACCATCTGCTCACTAGTCTCTGAATATCGAAGTTGAGGGCTGCATCTTCAGACCACGCTTAAAACTGCATTTCATTTCAAGCATCCCACCATCAAACCTTTGCAAAATCTGCATATGACCAAAGACACTGTGCAATGCATTTTGATCAATATCACTTTTGGTGCACAATAAACATTATAAATTTGCATACAAGCAGACTACAAGACTATGCCAGCACAGACTTGGCACTGGTGTGAGTGTTTGGAAACGGGCTTGTCTCTCTGTTTCAGTGTACTGGCTTTTACAGTAAACGTGATCGTAGGCACCGGGTGAGCAGGATCGTGCTGTGACTGTCTCCAAAGAATTATTTCATAAATGAACCTGTTTACTTGGTTTCTTTTGTCACTATTAAATGTGGCACGGATGTTTCTCATTCATGGTGTAAATATGGAAGAGGCTTTGCAGGGACTAGAACTAAATGGCTTTGGATTGCTTTGGATATTGCTTTTGGATGTTTTTTGCTTTTAAGCCGTGCAGGTAATATTAATCATAATCCAATTTAGTTTACAAGTCAAACTTAGATGTCATTTATTGTTGGTGATAAGGTCTGTTGTTGATGAGCTATCTTTTAAATGAATTCCTTGTTTGTTTCCACCTCTATTGAAGCTTCAATATGTGGCTCGGCCTGTTGGATGGTTTCTAATGAAACACTTTTGGTTTGTGGTTTAGATGGGGCAGAGGTCTTATTATGAAGTGTCAAATATCACACGTTTAATGGAATGACATTTTAGGCGGTTAAATGTTGCAGGCAGCTGAAGTGACTCAGCACATGGGTAAATAGAGCGCAACCCTGACCTTTCTGTGGCTTCAGAAGTACATTTTCCATCCATTTTTCCCTTTTTAATTAAAAAAACATTTAGCTCAGAGGTGATTCGCAATATTACAAACTGTACTGTACAATAGCGCATATGAGAAAGCTAAAGATGCAGTCCGTATCTTTTGGTGCTCTGGTGGTTAATAAACAGAACTGCATGCGTCTTGAAGAACATTGTAGCCGTATCTGCTTTTCTCTGTTTATGATAAATCACGCAGGTCCTGGGCTACTCTGCAGCGGTACCTACCCGAACCAACCTAAATAGTCCGGATATAAACGCTTATTATAGGTTTACCGTAGTGACTCAGGACGAGCCAACAACACGGTTTGGAAAATGTTTATGTATGCAGCTTTGAATATTCAGTTCCGCAGCCTGAGTGCATATACTTGAATGTTGTTGTAGCTAAAGAGCTTTGGTGTATGTGTGTTACAGAAAGCAGTAGACACACAGGCCAGTCCTGATGGCAGGCGCTTGGGGGTCAGCCTGCACTGGACTCTGGCTCTAGCAGCCCATTGGGCCCTCACTTCAACTCTAAACATTTCACAGGTCAGTGAACAGAGATATACTTTATACACTCACACATGTCTGGAAGGCTTTTTTAACAAAGAAATTAGCAATAATGCTTTAAATTGATTAAAAGTGACAAAATTAGACATTTTTTGTAACATGCATATGATGATGGTAAACTTTCATAAACTTCCACTTTGAAATCCCTTTTTGAAAGCTTTAAACACCCACATTTTGTATGAACAATTCTATCACGTTCTATTAAATCAAAAAATCTACATGTTCAACGCTGATAATAATCAGAAATGCTACACAGAAAGATCATGTGACACTGAAGACAAGAGCATTGATGCTGAAAATTGCAGCTTTGCATCAGTGGAATAAATTGCATTTTAAAATATATTAAAATAGAAAAGAATTATTTAACATCATAAAAAATATTTCATAATATTACAGTTTTAGGTAGTGTAAATGTACTTAAAAGTAATGTCTTGACTTAAGTTTTTGTTGACATAATATGCATGTGTGCCGAGTTTATGTATTATGTATACATAAAAAAAAAAAAAAAGCCTGGATATATTTCAGAAAAAAATGTTTTCATATTAAATACATACATTATATACATGTAAATATTTTAAAAATTTATACTGTATATGTATATATATATATATATATATATATATATACACACACACACACATACACAGAACACACAAATAAATTGTGCAAACAAAAACTTTTATTTTGGATGTATTATTTGGATGATTAATTTGGTTTCTTAGTAGTCTTGAAAAGCTCTGAAAATATCTATGTTTTCCCCCTTACGCCTTTTGGTTGAAATATGCCCTGGACCTGTTTTCGACAGCTTTCGTGAAATTCATACAGATGTTAGATTCTTCATGCATAGCTCAGTAAGATCTTCCACATGAGCAGTTCTTTATTCCTGCTGCCATTTTAAACAGCCAGACCACCTTATTGAAAGAAAGATTTCCCTGTTGTTGACCGTCTTCAATGTCTCTTTTCTTTCAGGACGAGTGCCCATGAGGTCGTTGACGCTGGTCCTGCTCGTCCTGATCAGCGTCCAGGCTGCACTCATCATGGTAGGCCACACCCAGGCGCAGGGGCCAGCCAATCAGCACGCAGCAGTACATCACTCACCCAAGCCGCATGGCCAATCCAAGCAGGACACTCACTACGACGACCTGATCCCCAACGTGGACCCCAAACTCTTCAACAAGCGCCGTTACCGCTCACCTCGCGTGCTGTTCAGCGACGTGGTCCCTGCGGAAAACGATACGGGGAACCCCAGGCGCCCGCGGGTCCGGCGGAAGGCCAACGACTTCTTGCACCGCGGCGAGTACTCGGTGTGCGACAGCGAAGAGCACTGGGTTGGCAACCTGACCCGAGCCACAGACTTAGCGGGCAATGACGTCACAGTGCTGCCACACGTTCGCATCAACAACGTGGTAAAGAAGCAGATGTTCTATGAGACCACGTGTCGTGTGTCGAAGCCCCTAGGGGCTCCCAAGCCGGGGCAAGGAGCCAGCGGTGTCAAAGCGGGAACCTCCAGCTGTCGTGGGATTGACAACAAGCACTGGAACTCTTACTGCACCAACGTGCACACCTATGTGCGGGCGCTAACGTCCTTCAAAAACCAGATCGCCTGGAGGTTCATCCGAATCAACGCCGCTTGCGTGTGCGTCCTCAGCCGCAACTCATGGAGGCACTGACTGACATGTTGTCTTGGCCAATCCACTGCAGCCTCCTGTCGTAAGCCCCTCCCACCCGTCAATAATAACAGCAGCCGCACTGCCAACCTTAGTGATCTGAGGCTCTGCACCTTTTCTGATATCTCTATGACATCGCAACCCAATCCCCTCCTACCCTACCTCACTCTGTAAATTATTGGTCGTTTAAGTTATGAGGACTGCATGACATATTTATATAGTTTATACGGTAAGAATATAAATATAAATATGAATATATATATATATATATGTGTGTTTGTGTGTGTGTGTATATACAGGTACATCCAAATAAAATGCAATATCATGAAAAAAGGTCGAACATTTTTTGGCACGTTTCAGAAAGTGAAACCCATATATTATATAGATCCATTACAAGCACAGTCAAATATTTCAAGTGTTTATTTCTTGAAAAAACACAGTAGACCAACACCAGCAGATGACATGGCAGCCCAAATCATCACAGACTGTGGAAACTTTGCACTGGACCGTTTTTGTGTCTCTCCACTCTTCCTCCAGACTCTGGGAAATTTACTTTTATCTGAAAAGAGGACGTTAGACCACTGAACAACAGTTCAGTTCAGCCCAGGTAAAACGCTTCTGGTATCTGGTTCAGGTGTGGCTTAACACAAGGAATGAGAAATTTGTAGCCCATTTCTAGGATTTGTCTGTTCTCAGTTCACTCGTGGTGAAGCTCCTTCAAATTCTTGAATGGATTTGACTGACAGTCCTCTCAAGGCAGCAGTATGTTGGTGTACCTTTTCCTGCCACACTTTTTCCTTCCATTTAATTTTCTATGAGTATGCTTGGATACAGCACTCTGTGAACAGCCAGCTTCTTTAGCAATTAACTTTTGTGGCTTACCCTCGTTGTGGAGGGTGTCAGCGACTCTCTTCTGGACATTTGTCAAGTCAGCAGTCTTTCCCCATGATTGTGTAGCCTACTGACCCAGACTGACAGACCATTTAAAGGCTCAGGAAACCTTTGCAGCTGTTTTGAGAAAATTAGTTGGTAGATTAGTGTGTGATCCCATTACTTTCCAATACTGAACGTTTTCACAATTTTTTTTTATATACTCTTTCTGCAGAATTTTGGTTTTTCATTATCTGTAAGCCATCAAGAAATAAAGGCTTGACATATTCCATTCTATGATGTAATGAATCTATATTATATGTGGGTTTTACTTTCTAAAATTAGTGACAAAAACTATTGACCTTTTTCATGAAATTCAAATTTTTCGAGATGTACCTGTACAGTATACATAAAGCAAGCTTTTGTTTTGTTGTTGATGCTCTTATTTATTAAACACCTCACTTCAGTACGTCAATCCAAGACTGCTTCTGTCATAATCTTACATATCTCCTGCTTTAGTGTGAAGAGTTGATCTCATGGGAAAACGTAACTATTTTACGAGATGCCAATTTTGTATTAATTTATACAAAAACATCATGGATTAATATCCACCTCTATATATGACCATCAGATTATATGAAGATTTGGAAATGAGATTGAAGTCGATACGAAGACCAGGGGTGCCCAATCCTGCTCCTGCTCCTGCTCCAACTCTAATCAAACACGCATGCCTTTAATTTTCAAGTGATCCTAAAACACGGACTTAGTTACTTCAGGTGTGTTAGATTAGAGTTGGAGCTAAACTTTTCAGGACAGTCGATCGCCAGGACCAGAGTTGGGCATCCGTAGGCCACTGGTCTCACAGTTTTGCTTCAACCGTAATCAAACACACCTGATCCAGCTAATCAACGTCTTCAGTGTTACTAGAAACTTCCAAACAGGTGTGATTTGGAGCTAAACTGTGCAGAGCTGTGGTCCTCCAGGAATTGAGTTTGAGATCAATGGGTTAGACACAAATTCGCCAACACGTAAAATAGGAATTTCCATAAGACATGAATATAGAGCTACCTTGATTTTGTGGAAAACATCAGTCTCAGGTACAAATCTGTCACTGGAGCCGTTGGTGTTTACCAAAATGTACACGTTATGTATATATTAATTTTAATTATTAACTTGAAAAATAATAAAATGTACATTTAAAAAGATAGTTCACCCAACAATGAAAATTATCCTGTCTTTTACTCACCTCGGTGTATGTGACTTTCTTTTTTTAGACAAATCCATTTGGAGTTATGATAAAAATTGCCCAGACCTCTCCAAGTCTTTAAATGGGTGTAAATGAGTGAAAGCCGTTACACTTCAGAATAGTGTTGTCAAAAGACCCGGTACTTCGGTACCAAGTCGGTACTAAAAAATTTAAAACGTTACGGTACCAGGTTTTCTGAAGTACCGGTAGTACCGAGCAACGGGTAAACCCGGTTCTTGCTGCGCTACCC
>JAUMHP010000080.1:2849493-2875346 GCA_032361065.1 Enteromius trimaculatus | reverse complement strand
TTTGTCCAGTATAAAAACCATTACGCCTATGGAGAGTCCTCATAAATCACAAAAACCAACATGTGTGTGTGTGTGTGAATACCTACACAGTGTGAAAGTACCACCAGCTTGGCAGTAGGTGAAAAGTAAAGCTTCTGCTACTTAATTCATTCTAAATATAGATCATGCAGATTTGTCGAGTTATTTATGTCAACCAGGAAGAGTTTGTCAAATCTTTCTGAGAATGAATTACTACATTAAATACTGTTGTTGTTTTTATATGAAGCTATTGTTTTAAAAAAATGAATTAAATGGAAAATTACACATTTAAAAAAAAAAAAAGGATTTCCACGCTGCTTTAAAGCAGGACTTCATTTTGCCTTGTGTTTCTGGCATGAAATGCATGTCAGCTGCAAGTGCATGCTATGCAAGAAGCAGGGCAGAATCAGGCTAAAGTTTCAGCTGCCGTGCACAGTTTGCACTTTTCAACAACTCCGATATGATCTTAGCTAACACTCACTAAGCACTTCAGAGTCTATAAACAGATTTTATTCTTCATTATCGATAAACTCATAATTATGACCATTTTAGCTTGGACTTCGTCTGAAACTAACCTGAACTTAGTTATGAGTTCGTTTTGTTAGATTTCTTTTTTATTATTATTCATATCTCAGATATGTTATTTTTACACAATTCTCTTAAAAATGGTTTGTTAATGTACTATGCATAATGTACTGTATATGATTTTTAAATTATAGCCACTAGAAATGTTAATAGAGAATAGTTTATCCAAAAAAAGTCCGAATTTTGTGTCATTCCACAAAAAAAAAAAAAAAACAGCTGAGAACTTTCAAGAAATGTATTTGTATTTAATGTATTAAAAGTTATGAACACTGTGGAATAAACTAGAAAAAAAAACACACATGGATTTTAGTTATAGTGCTTGTTCATATAGTTTTGTTTCTTCTGTTTAGCACACCCAAATACCCAGTCTCTGGAATGGTTCAAGATGTTTACACAGACTCTTAAGCATGACAATTTAACAAGGTTCGGTTGAACAGAATGTCTTTTAATTCTGTATAAGCAAAGTCTCACTTCAGCAGGAATCAAACATCCTGTCTCTGTGTGTGTCTCTTCATGTATATTGTATAACAATGTCCTCATAGGTATGTATCCATGCTAATGTCCACATTAATCAGCAGCGCCTCCTTTATATTGTGCATATGCAAAACATCACAAAAAAGGTAGGACAGAACAGTTAATGGAGGACATATGTATAAAAAAAAAGATATTACACGATTTTCTGGCCCTTGAGTGCACGGGTCATGGCCATACGCTTTCAAATCAACCCTCACTGAGGATAAATCTGACCTCTCTGACCACACATTTTCAAAAGAAAAAGAAACATGTGCAATGATATAGCTTCCTGAATAAGCCAGTTGAATATGCTAGAGTTAGCATGTAAAGACAGGAACTTAAACTCCAAGCCATCTTCTCCAACAACCATTTGTTTCAACACACTCTAACAATTATACAACACATAATAGTTTGTTTGAGATGGCAAAATTGTGCCCTCACAGAACAAAAAGTGCATAGTAGTACCTAAAAATGTGTATAATTTATTTTTGATTTCTATTTTTTTATGAGAGTGTATGATGTCCCATAACTTTGATGGATTTGGGATATATGTTTTTGTATGACCCAGATTTGAACGATTTTGCCTTCTCATACAAATTATTACCAATTGTCAAGAGAGCAGGTTGGTTTGTTCTCAGATAATTAGTCGCATCATAGCTGCGTTGGTCTTTAAAGTTTAATTCAGGTGCTTTCATAGCTTAGACAGAGTAAAGGTTGAATGGGGTTTGTCCCAAGAGAAACTCCCCAACACCGATGAAGTAAACCACTTGAGCAATTCCGAAGAGCGGAGCAATGACCAGCGCCCTGCAGCCGGCACCCTTCAGAAAAGCAGCTGGACCTTCTTTACGCATTATCTTTCTGTAGGAACAAAGAGAGGGATCTTCATTAATACGGCCGAATAAGAAAATTGCATTAATGGTTACTGATTCTTTTTCCTAGGATGTCCATTAACCGAGTTGCTTTACCTGATGCAGTCTGCCACGCCATTGTAGGTGTCTTCGTTTGCACTTTTATTGAGTGACTGCAGCCGGGTTTTAACAACTGGATAGAGATGGGATCAGTTTAGTCTTCGCACATACAAGAAGATCTACTCAACAAGGTGTTCTTCAGCAAAACTTGAAGACTCACCGTCACAAGGACTGACTGCCACAGCCGCTGTACATCCAGCCACACAGCCCGAAATAAAAGACCAGTAAAAAGGCACATCATCATCCTCAGATGGCTTGCCCAGCTTGTTGATGTGGGCAAACAGCGGGAAGTAAACCACAGAGAAAGGGATGTCCCTGTAAGAAGAAGACCCAAGGTCTATTTTACTAATGTCTCTAAAAATAACTCACATAGGGGTGGACATTGTTGGATCAGTGCCAATGGGAATGTTTTTGCCAATCATGCTACACCAGGGGTGTCCTTTCTGCTATCTGAAACAAGGTCTTTAGGATCACTGGAAACTTTCATGCTGACGTTTTGGAGCAAACTCTGTAAGAAAGTGGCCCTCCAGGAGCATGAATGGACACCCCTGCTTTACACCAATACTTCCTTCCTCTATTTAGTTTAAAGCAGGGCTGCCCAACTCGGTCCTGGAGGGCCGGTGTCCTGCATAGTTTAGCTCCCTAATCAAACACACCTGAAGCAGCTAATCAAGCTCTTACTTGGCATGTTAGAAACCTCTATGCAGGTGTGTTGAACCAAGTTGGAGCTAAACTCTGCAGGATATTGGCCTTCCAGGGCCGAGCTTGCACAGCCCTGGTTTAAAGGTACTGGGGCACTTCTCATTTAGGCCTGTGATACTTCAACCAAGAGGATTATATTTGGAACAGATATAATGCCATAACATTTACCATAAAAGGTAGAGTTGTACCTCATGAGGGTTGCTCCTAGTCCTTTGTAAAGTCCTTGGATGCCCTTAGTGCGAAGCAGTTCCTGGGTAATCTGAATGGCTGACACTTTTCTGATTGTAGACACAGGACCCACATTGTACGAACAGTTCAGGACCGGACTGGCAGTCCCAAGTTTCACAGTGTGGAGCACGGGTAATTTCCTCTGCTGGGCCACTGTATGTAAAAGATGGCACTGCCTGTCAAGGAACCTTTTCTGAACACAGTAAAATTTACTAGTCTACTAAGTCATTTACATTTTTTATGTATGTTATCTGACATAGTTCATGGAGCTTTCTAACAAGCTGACTATCTGAATCAGGTGCGTAAAATAAAGAACACATGCAAAATGTAGAGAGCAGTTTGATCCCCAGTACTGGAGTTGAAACGTTTGTTTGGAAGCACTCAACAAGTTTTAGATACAAGAAAGACATAAAGTACAGGAACAAGTATTTGTTGACTGATTAAATCATGAATGTAGAGGGTGTTGAAAATTGTATTCGGTCAGTATTTATGCCTCACCAAGTCGACCCGCATCCTGAAGCTGGATCTTGAGCATTTCCATTGGGGTTGTGACAATGACCTGACACATCCCTGCCCCACAGCCAGCCAACATTTCCTGAAACACGCTCAGCTTGAGTCTGAAACACAGGTGAGTGTCATTCAACCCTTCCATTGACCTGTTATTGAGTACTGAACAATAGTAGCAGAGGGAACGTACTCTCCCCTACTGAGCCGCTGACGGAAGAAATCATTGGCGGCTAGTTTGATGGCCTTCTCAGGAGTCACCAGTGTCAGGTTGACTGCAGCACCTGTGAGAAATTAAAACAAAGTTTGCTTCAAAAAAGTGTTGTTACACTTCAGAATATGTAACACTTGTTAACAATGACTTTTCTCTCAATAAATAAAATATAATAAAATAAAATATAATAAATAAAATGAATAAAAAGGCATTAATGTGTGCTTAATTAGAACTAATAAATGGCTAATATTCTAGTGATATGAATGCTAATAAGCAACCAATAGGTTTAAGTTCTGCCACTAAATCAATGCATAATGAATAACATTAAAACTATATCAAATATCTCAAACTAATTCATCGGAACCAAAAGCTTTGGACTGGATTGAGTTTGGTTTGGGGCCTCTCATGTAAATGTTCATGTAAATGGTGTAAAGTGCTGACAAGCAAGTTATGTTGCATCATAAAGATGCCCTCAGGGGCTTTACATTTCAGGGAAAAAGTAGGTCAAATTCCAACAAATTTCTAAAAATGCTTACCTCTGTACATTCCAAAGTATCCCTCAGATCGAACAGTCTTAATCAGACAGTCCATCCTAATCAAAACAATGATATGAGATTGTTGTGTACTTGGTTAAGTCACCATTCTAAAGCTATAGAATGAAAGCCGCACCCCTTTCACTAATACATATTGTCCTGAGAAAGAACAAGCCGTTTCAAGCCTTCACAACAGGTAATTACCTCGCTTAGTCTTAAAAAAAATCTAAGAAAGTGTTGCCATGTCTGTGTTTAAGTGAACTTGTAAGTTTTCCATAGTGTTTTTTTTTTTTTTTTTTACTTTTCATTGAAATTCTACTAAATTTGAAAAAAGGTGGAATGCAAACATACATGTTCTTGTAAACCTGTTGGCTTCCTCTTTGGTTCTGGAGTCTTGTCTTGGCAAGATCTATAGGAAAAACACAGGTAACACCCACCAGTCCAGCAACTCCACCATTGATGAGCTTGGCAGGGAGGCTTGCAAGAAACACAAGAGCGCAAATGAATGAATCGATACCTCAGAAACATTAAAGAAACTTTTTTCCTAATGCATTTATTCACTCCAGAGAAACCCACAGAAGAAAAGGTCAAAAGAAGCAAGGCAATGTCAGGTATCAATACAGTCCCGGTGTGTATCAGAGTTCAACGAATTAACAATAATTTTTTTTAAAGGATTTTTGTAGACCATAACACAACGAATAGTGGTTCTGGTTCATACCTGATCGGTTGTTGAGCCATGGTGAGAGGTATGTGGTTTGGTCTGAGGACTGAGGTAGACAGAGGCGCAGTCACTGTGCAAAGCAGCAGAGAGGGGTTATATACGGTAACCCCTCCCTGAAGCCTCAGGCAGCAGCGGTCGTTCACTCCCTCGCCGTGTGTCTCTGCTGGGATTGACTGCACGGCCAATCAGAGGAGCAGGATCTTCTTACAGTAAGCATGCAAGGAGACACTTACACTTCTGCATACACACTTGCATGCAGGATTAGGGATTTTAGATTTAAAGTTTTTTAACATTTTAAAAATGTTATCTTTTTAAATAACGTTGGACGTGCTCTTAAACTTATAGAATGTCCTAAATCACTAAATCATTTTCTTTATCAGATTTTCTAATAAAATCTTTTCTAAACAATCTATTTCATGTCAAAACTTTCATGGTACAGATTTGTAATTTTTATAAATCAGTATGTATGTGAAAAGTCTGTTACACGTTCCTGTTGCTTTTATCTTCTGTTTTATATATTTCAGCTTTTATTGCGCAGAAATGT
The DNA here is from genome assembly GCA_032361065.1 of Enteromius trimaculatus. NCBI lineage: Eukaryota > Metazoa > Chordata > Actinopteri > Cypriniformes > Cyprinidae > Enteromius > Enteromius trimaculatus. The sequence continues at coordinate 2,869,816 of JAUMHP010000080.1, read as the reverse complement.
TAATATGTTAACATATGATATTTATGTGTTTATGTTGCTTCTTACAGGTACATATTATAAATGGTTTATTAACATATATATAAATAGTACTGATCTAAATAGTGGTCTAATGTCACTGTTTGGCCATTTTAATGGTTACACTTTATATAGATCATTTAGACATTCTACTAACTATAAGTAACTTTATAACTGTATGTCTACTACATGTCAAATAATTCTCATTAATTCACAACTACATGCCTACTAACTCTCAGAGTAACTGTTAGGGTAGGTTTAGGGTTAGTGGAATAGGTTGACATATACTTGTAAAGTTTCTGATAGTCAGTATGGTGCATATTGACTCATCGAAATAAAGTGTTAGTAGATATTAAGCAGACAGCCTGCTAATACTCTAATGACTTCTAGTTGACATGTAGTTGCAAAGTTACTTACTGTTAGTAGAATATCTAAAGTGGACTATTGAAATAAAGTGTTACCTTATATATCAAATCATCGAAACACTCCAACCAATTTAATCTTACTTAATTTAATTAAAATTTCATAAACCACTAGAGATGAAAGCAATAAAGGCAAGGAGTCAACACAATACATAACAGATTGAAATTTAGGTAGGTTACAGTGTGTGATGTCTACTTGTGAGTAAAATGGGACTGTTGCACCGAATATTAGTAAAAACATAAACAGTATAGAATTTAGCATATGTATATCATTATATAATTTAACAAATCTTGAACTAGAGAAACAATAACTTACAATTATTTATACAAAGTTATAAACTTTTTTATAAATGTTGATTTAACAATTTAAAATGTTGATTTAAATAACATTTTATTATATACCTTTTCTGATTAAGTAGAATTAAATTCACAATGGTCGAAACATCAAGTCAATATAGCAAGCTGGACATAAATATACATTTGGATGAAATGTCACTGTTTTGAATGAGAGAATGTGTGTGTCAGCTAAATACTACATGTAATTTTGCAAAAAATTAATAATTTGGTATCCCACTGTTCAGCATATGCCTTGTTAGCTCCACGCTTTCTATTAATTCAACGTGGCACAAAAAAAGCTATTAATTAAGACTGACTCTGACATGTCGTAAGCGAGGATATGTATAATAGTTCTAGATAACTTCTTCTTCTTTATTTATATTATAATTATATTCTGTTTTATTTATTTTCTGACAGTATCCACTGTTACATGCTGCAAAACAAAGTCCTTTTGTTTTTACTGGGAAATATTATGTTCTATAGAATAAAATAGTTCAGATTTTTAGTTATAGCCTAAGAAATTAAAGATTGTGAAGCTGGTTGAGTTTCTGTAAACCCAAATCCCAAATTTATACGCATTTGTCATAATATGAAAACGTCAGACCACGTTTTATCATTAATGTTTATTTTTCAGTTTTCACAGCATTATTAATATACTTTGCTGATTTCATAATAAAACGTATAAGCCATCATCATCAATCAGTAACAGTTTAAAACACACGTTTGCCATATTGTCCCTGGAAACATATGTTCTTGAAAAGCAGTAAAATAGATTTCACAAGGTTGATGTAACCTACAAAGTACAATTGCTAATCGAAGGTAAGAGTGTTTTATTATAATTGTGGAGATTTGTATTGTTATTTCTGTTTATGGTGCTCTGGTAATAGCGTTTCTTTCTGTCTATTTCTTTCTGCTTGTTAATAAAAAGTAGTGAGTAATATTCTAAGTTACAGTAAATGAGTCTTGAATGATTAATGCAGACATTTACAATGAAAAAGGAGAACTACAACATAGAGCATCTCTCCAATGCGAGACATTATAGCTGAATTGTGTGTGTGTGTGTGTGTGTGTATTACATATACAGCTTGTTACAAAACCAGCCTTTTGAGTTCTCTACTTGAATTCAGGAACACTAAATAATAAAACATTAAGAAACATTACCAAGACATTAAGAGGGAAAAAAAGGCAATCAGAAGGAAATCTTATAGTGACTCAGACGACACGCAGCTGCTCGGAGCAATTGTTAGGAGTGTGTTTTGGTTTGTAGACACACTCGTTTATGAAAGTGTTGCATTTTGTGCAGCGGCACTGACGAGCCACCGGATAAAAGAAGAGCGGGTCGATGTGGACGGGACAGCCGGGCATCTCAGCAGAATGATAGACCACAGAACGATGCAGGCATCCTTTCTGAATTAGGAAACGCTTGCCCACAAATCCCTGCACGTTTGTGTCCTGTCACACACACAAAACCCACACTGTTATGTACGTATACTGAATTTATTATTACCATTTAATGGTAACATTTATACAGGCGACACTTATTCACTATTGCTGCTTATTAATAGTTAGTAAGATATTAGGTAGAATTGAATATGTAAAATAAGGTCATGTTTGCTTAATTACTACTAATAAATGGCTAATTTATAATAAATGGCATTTAGTAATATGCATGCTGAGAAAAGCAACCAAGAGACCCTACCAATTTATCTAATGTAATATACTTAATCTAAATACTATGGATTTAAAATTAGCCTGTTTCTAATTATCACTTATGACATATTTATACTTTATTGTTTAATTGTAAAATATACTTTATGTTTTCCTATATTTCCTTTGATGAAGAAAAAAAAATTCAGGTCGCATTTAAGTTCCAATTCTCACTAGTAACTAATTATTAACTATGACTTTTGCTTTAATAAACTCCTAATTTTTTCTAATAGTTGTATTACATTGGATATAATAATAAATGTAATAAATAAATGTTTTATTACATTGTTATTAGGTATGGGGTGGAACAGGGCATCTATCTAATACGGTCACGCAGAATTAAATATTAATATGCGTTTTATATACAGGCATTAATATACAGAATATATATAGTAGTAATATGAATAGGCAGCTTGCTAACTAGCTAATCAGCAACTAGTTAATAGTGAAAAAAAGTCTTGCAAACTGTTTAAAATCAAATTCAACATGAGTTATTTTTTCTTTTGTTCTTTACACACAGATAATTAAAATGTTCCAAAATGATGTTTTTCATTATCATGCTCTTTTTGTTTTCATGTGCTTAAAAAATTGTTAAAAACTTAGTTATCAAATTAACTCTTCATATGTAATATAAATAATGTAATACATCCATTTATATATAGTTAGACATTATTTTTTCATTTTATTATTTCACATCTTATTTTCTTTTGAGAAGTAATTGGTCTTATAATTATCAATTTTATTTAATTTTCTTTTACGTATGCTATGACTAAAATAGACTAGAAAAGTCTTTTATGAGTAATTTTGCTTTCTTTCTCTTACTCATAGGTCTTTGTCTCTTTCTCTCTCTCTCTCACACACACACACACACACACACACTCACTCTCTCTCTGTATACCCCAAAGGCAAATGCTAGGGCAACAATACTCAAAATTATTACTATAAAATAAGATAAGATACTGCATGTTTTTTTTTTTATGATTTAATATGTTATGTTCTATGTCATATTCAAAGGGTTCTAAATAATTGAATAACTTCTTAAGACCATATATATATATATAGACCAGATGCTCCATTCTACTTCATTGTCAGAAATACCTCGCACAGAAATAAGACACTGCAGATCTCCCGGTCAGTAGTCTGAATGTTTTAATGTTAGTGTAAAAGACTCCAGCATACCTGCGTGAAGCACATTCCGCTGCACATGGTGGTGTTGACGGCCATGCAGTGACCGCACTCGTGTCTCTCCACATACAGCGTGTAGTTCTTCAGAGAGCAGGCCAGGAGAACATCTCCTCCCAGCACCAGCAGCAGACAGCCCAAGAACATCCTCATCTTCATCTGACACCTGAACCAGCTCAGAGTCGTCCTCTGGAGGAGCGCTGATGTTCCGATCAGTGCTGCTGAGAGAGAAGTCCGCTTTTGATTGGGTCCGAGTTCATTGTTTGCTTTTAGACTCGCACTAATCCCAAATGATCTGTGTGGCTCTTATCTCCCGGGGCAGGGAGGGAGGGTCTTCAGGATGATCCTCCACACTGGAAATCAACATGACACCGGGCCCCACACAATCCCGCACGGCCCCGCTCTCCATGTAACAGCAAGTGGTGAGTGGTATTATGCATCGCTATTTATCATTTCAAAATAATGACTGCGAATAAAAATCAAGCAAAACGTCTCGTGTTCAAGATTAATTGTATTTCAACAGTTTGATTAAATATTGCAAATAATTATAGTCCTGTATAAACTTGCAAATTAATATATAAACTGGCCATATAAAGTGCAATTTCAAAAGGCCAGCTATGAATCAATAAAATATTTACAATTATTTAAATGATACAATTTGCATTTTCCATGTATAGAATTAAATACTAGAATGTGTGATTTTATTCTATAATGTATTTTTTATCTAGTGCTGCCAAACTATAATCTTGATTAATCACATCCAAAATAAGTTTTGTTTGCATAATATATATTCTGTGTAAATTTAATTTGTATATAAAGATACACAAACATATATTTCAAACATATTTACTTATAAATATATTTAATATAAACATAAGATGTGCGTGCACATCTGTGCATTAATACATACACTAACAGTACACAGTGCACAAACACATATATAATGTAAACAAACATTTTTATTTTAGATGTGATTGCAATTAATCATTTGACAGCACTATAAAATCAAAATAGCATTTAATAGGTAAAAATTTTCAGGCACATTTTGATTATGTGCTCTGTGTGTATGGAACTGATCTTTGGGCTGGTTTTGATTCATTATCCCAGCCATGTCCCAGTTCTGTTGGGTAAAAGGGGCTGTGTGTGTTTCACGTGTTCGGTGGTTCACCTGGACAGTGTTTTGCGTATCTAATCCCCGCTTATGCTTCGCTCTCGGCCGCTGGGACATGTGATGCCAAAGCATGCTTCCAAACATCGATAGATGTAGAATAAACCTGACAAACTTAGCATACCCTTTAAAAAACACTTATTTAGGGTAATAACTGCCCTTTATTACTGTTTATGTGCTTTAATGTATTTTTGGATGTACAGTATAATATGTTAATGTTTTTATAAAGATATAATATTTTATTAGAAAAAGAAATGTCATTAGATCTGTATATGTTTTCATTGCATAACTCATGACACCTGAACTAAACTTAAATCGGTCAGCCGATCAGACTGATAAAACCAGAATGAATCGTTTCATGTTTGCGATATATATCTACAAACTAAGGGTCACGAACAGGTGAATATGATTTGAGCAGTATGTACATTTTGTTGTTTACTACTTAATTAACATGTAATAACATATATATTACTATACAAAATGTTCAATAATTCTTAAATATCTTTTAAAACCACAAGAAACATATAAAAAAGGTTATGCCTTTTATGTGGCTTACATTTAAGATTTTTTTCTTGTATTTGAACAGTAATATATATAGCTCTAAATATAGTTTCTTTTAGCTTTCCTTCTTAAAACTTAAAACTGAGGTACTGATTTAGGAGTAATTTAAAGTGGTCTCTCATTTTTTTCCAAGAGCTGTTTATACACAGTGGGCACGGAAAGTATTCAGACCCCCCTTCTGACACCATCTGGGTGTCATTTTTGATAGAGCCATGTGTTTTAATAGTCATGTAAAGTCTGTAGTTTCCTCATGTTTTTTCCATCTTAGGAACATTGCACAGATTAGATCGGTGCTCTCAAGAAAAGAGTTGGAGATGCTTGTTCATGCCTTCATCTCGATTAGACTATTGCAATGTTTTGTATACTTGCTAGAGTATTCCTTGAAGTCTTCCTTGAATTGCCTACAAGTACAGAATGCAGCTGCAAGGCTTCTGACTGGTACCAGTAAGTGGTCGCATATTGCCCCTTTACTTAAGAAACTTCATTCGCTTCCTGTTGAATTCATTGTGCAGTTTAAAATTTTAGTTATCACTTATAGAGCCTTGCATGTTCAGGCACCTCTTTATATTCAGGATCTTTTACATAAGAATGTACAGGGTCGGTTGTTAAGGTCTTCTGACCTGGACCTTTTAACTATCCCTAAAACAAGTCTTAAGACAAAAGGTGATCGTGCTTTTTGTTCTGTGGCACAGAGGCTTTGGAACTCTCTTCCTTTAGCACTGAGAACTATGGGATCTGTAAATTCTTTTAAAAAACATCTGAAGACACATCTGTTTGGACTTCCTTTTAAATAACAGTAATGGTCGCTTATTATGTTATCGTTGTGAATGATTGGTTTTTTGTTGATTTTATGTTGGATCTTTTTGTATGCATGCTTGATCCTTTTTATTTACTGTTGTAAAGCACTTTGTGACTCTTTGTCTGTGAAAGGAGTCACAAAGTGACTTATATAATTAATATTAATATTATTTATTTATATAAATAAATTTTACTTACCTTAAAATTTTCACTCTTTGTTTTATTACAGCCATTTGCTAAAATAATTTAAGTTATTTTTTTTTCCTCATTAATGTACACCATATTGATAGAAAAACACAATTGTTGACATTTTTGCAGATTTATTAAAAATTAAAAACTGAAATATCACACGGTCCTAAGTGTTCAGACCCTTTGCTCAGTATTTAGTAGAAGCACCCTTTTGATCGAATACAGTCATGAGTCTTTTTGGGAAAGATGCAACAAGTTATCCACACATGGATTTGGGTATCCTCTCCAGTTCTGTCAGGTTGGATGGTAAACGTTGGTGGACAGCCATTTTTAGGTCTCTGCAGAGATGGGTTTAAGTCAGGGCTCTGGTTGGACCATTCAAGAACAGTCACAGATTTGTTGTGAAACCCCTCCTTCATTATATTAGCTGTGTGCTTAGGGTCATTGTCTTGTTGGAAGGTAAACCTTTGGTCCAGTCTGAGGTCCCTGCAGCTGAAAAGCACCCCCACAGCATGATGCTGCCACCACCATGTTCACTGTCGGGACAGTATTGGACAGATGATAAGCAGTGCCTGGTTTTCTCCACACATACTGCTTAGAAATAAGGCCAAAAAGTTCTATCGTGGTCTCATCAGAGAATCTTATTTCTCACCATCTTGGAGTCCTTCAGGTGTTTTTTAGCAAACTCTGTGCAGGCTTTTCCTGGCACTGAGGAGAGGGTTCTATCGGGACACTCTGCCATAAAGCTCCGACTGGTGGAGTACTGCAGTGATGGTTGACTTTCTACAACTTTCTCCATCTCCCGACTGCATCTCTGAAGCTCAGCCTCAGTGATCTTTAGGTTTTTCCTTACCTCTCTCATCAAAGCTGTTCTCCCTGATAGCTCAGTTTGGCCGGACAGCCAGCTCTAGGAAGGGTTCTGGTCGTCCCAAGCGTCTTTCATTTAAGGATTATTGAGGCCACTGTGCTCTTAGGAACCTTAAGTACAGCATAATGTTTTTGTAACCTTGGCCAGATCTGTGCCTTGCCACAACTCTGTCTCTGAGCTCTTCAGGCACTTCCTTTGATCTCATGATTCTCATTTGCTCTGACATGCATTGTGAGCTGTAAGGTCTTATATAGACAGGTGTGTGGCTTTCCTAATCAACTCCAATCAGTATAATCAAACACAGCTGAACTCAAATGAATGTGCAGAACCATCTCAAGGATGATCAGAAGAAATGGACAGCATCCGAGTTAAATATATGAGTGTCACAGCAAAGGGTCTGAATACTTAGGACCAAATGATATTTCAGTTTTTCTTTTTTAATAAATCAGCAAACATTCTGTGTTTTTCTGTCAATATGGGGTGTTATATGAGGAAAAGGGGGTCTTAATACTTTCCGTACCCACTGTATATATATATATATATATATATATAAAATACACACAATGCGTATTTTTAGGAAGATAAAAGATAAAATAAAAAGTGACGGAAAGTCTAAAAAAAAGTCAAAAGTTTTAAAAAAAGAATAAAATATAAAAATTTAAATCAGTGAAAAAGGTTTTAATGTAAAATTTGAATTTGATGGTGAAGTATGATAAATATGTTGGTGATATTACTTTAATTGTTTTTTTTTATATATATTTCTGTGTGAGTATTCAACCTGTTGGGTTGAATATACATTACTATAATACTTTTAATTGAAATAAAATCAGTATGGCTTCACGAATCACATTTTGCATATTACCTGGCAACACAATTTACACATAGCAGACCAAAATCTGCTAGACCTAATACTACTATTTTAACTATTTGCATTACTACTTCACTGCTAAGAAACCGTCAAACTAAAGTTCAGAAAGACAAATGCTGCGCAGTTGTATTGTTGGGCTGTCTCAACATGTGGTCAGGTGTGTGTTTGTCTCCACGCCAGCTGACTGTAACTGAATCAGTCTATGTTTAGTGCACTGTCAGCCTCAATAATCACAGTGTCAGGGGCAGTAGAGTTTATATAATTAGGATGTCATTTGAGCCCTTTATAACTGAAGTGCTCAGAGGACGCCAGAAGGACAATGCATGGTTGTGCAATCAGTTAGATTCACTGTATCCTGCCGACAAGTCGACCTGGTAACGTTGAGCTGGAGACATGGAAGCTAACGCTACAGTGAACGTGATACACGCTGGCCACTCCAGGGAGAACTAGGTCACCAGGATACATGAGCCATCCCTGTGTCTTCTGAGAGCGGTCATGAAGCAGAGCCAGCGTGTTTCAGCCCAGGTCAAAGGTCAATGGAGTATGTGCAGATTTAACCCTTGTGCATTGTTCACATTTTGAGAAAGAGAAAAGAAATTAAACTTTTTTTTCTGCACAGGAATATTTAAAGGGTTAATTACGATGGAGTTTTAGTGCCAAATGATGAATGATGATCAACAGTATAAATTATAAATTTGACATCTTCTCAACAGGAAAAACCACAAATAATCAAGAATGCATGATTATGGTGTCATGGCGATAAAATCAAAAAATGTGGTTATACTGGAAGTCAATGGGGCAAAAACAGCCACGAACAGTAAATAAGGGAGAAAATATTTAAATCTCAAGCTGCACAAAAGCTAACAATGCTTGAAAGCCAATGTTGTTAGTAATTTTTCACATGTCCAAGACTGTGATGTCGTGCTGCTTAACATTTTTTGAAGAAGTTAACATTTTACATTGCATACAGTATGTTTTTTTTAATAAAATAAAATAAAAAAATGACAAATCTTTTTTTTTTCTTTTTTACTTTTGGCCACTGGTATGATCGGTGCTGCTGCTTCACGTAGATATATAGATAGAAACTGTTTTCCTAAAACACTTTACAAGTTATACAATTTCAAAATAGAAGCTTCTCTTTTGTTTCCAATAGTGTAGTGCAAGATGTACATTTCAGAAAGACAACCCAGTACAATTAGCATGCCATTATCTCAAATTAGATCCGTGATGCAACATAAAGTACCATCCTAAAGTGGTTTATTTTGCAATAATGACCATCAGACTGCAAACGAGCCTGCTTATTACACTGACACTTAACAATAAGTACAGAAATGGACATGAAATATGGATTTGAGTTAAAGGCATCTGACTATGTGTTATTAAAAAAAGATGATAGAGTGCATGATAAAAATGAAATTGGTTTAATTGGCTGTCATCGACAACATTTGTGAATACAATATAGCAAAAACTATTATAGTGAAAAATTTTACGGCAGACATTATACTCATATTCAAAGAGTGGTGATATCAGTTTGTGATGCTGAGCTGTTAAATGTCTGAACTATACAGATGCTCTTTCTCACTATCCGTCCCTGAGGGAGAGAGGACATTTAGTGCTCAACAAGAGTTAATACCACGCATGTGAGGCTCAGTAAAGCATGCACGCTGATGCTATCGTCACAAACAAAGTCAAGGCTCTTTGGTATAACAATCTATTTTCTGTATGTGTGTGTGTTTTGCTATAGTTTTGAGGCCCAAATGTTCCCACAAGGATAGTAAAACCTGACACTTTTGACTGTGTGAGGACATTTTTTTTCCGGTCCACACAAGAGAAAAAAAAAAAGATTAAAAATGCTAAATGAAGTTTATCTTAAAATGTAAAAATGCAAAAAGGTTTGTGTGATGGGTAGGTTTAGGGGTAGGGTTGGTGTAAGGCAATAAAAAAAATTGTTAAGTCAGTATAAAAACAATCTAATAAAAGTCCTCACAAATATAGCAAAACAAACGTGTGTGTTGGTGTAAGTGTGTGTGTTAGTTAAATGTAAACTAGTTTCAGCACTTTTCCCCTCATTGATGCTTGGAGTGATGGAACTAGGGAATTGTATTTCAAAGGCATCACCCCTAGGGGACGTAATTTGCAAACCATCCCCTGTTTGTACTGCAAGAACAAGACTTGTACTGTAACTGTAAATATTTTGACTATAAAGTGCTCTTTGAATCTTGGCATCCTCTTTTAACACATCTAAAATCCAGGCCATGTTTTTACAAAAATAAAGATGCCTCATACTTTTTAAGAGTTCAAATTAGGGTTGTTAACTAAACCTTAAACCATAAAATAATGACAAAACAAAATAAACCTACACCAAAATAAGATATGAAATAAAAAAAAGAAAAGATTTAGACATGTTGACAAAAACACCAAACAAAAATGACTAAACCTTTACCTAGAATCACAACAGAAAATAAAAGTAAAATAAAAAATAAAATTAATTTAAAATATTTTAGCATTTTTTAACCCTTACTAGACTAACCATATTTGTATGAAATATTGAAGAAATATTTTATCATGGAAACACCATAATAAAAGTAATTAAAAAATTGTTTCCTAAAGAAAATATAGTAAATATATTTTGCTTTAAGAATATTTGTAAAAAATAATTTATGCAGTGCAATGACATCACTCTTGTGTCGGTTTTGAAGTTTCAAGCCTTTGTAAGTCATGATAAGCAATGCGCAGCAGAAATATTTCACATGGTCTGGTCAGCTTTAACAGTCCATACCTGGATCTTACGTACAACAGCCCAGGTCGTTTGGACTGCAGTGACTCGGATTCGTAAACACGCCACGGTTGCTGGCACAAGTTTCTGAACAGCCGGTTCATTAAAGCGGCCTTCCTGAAGAGAACCCAGCTTGTCAAATCCAGTGCACTCCACCTTCGACTCTTTTTTGACCAGCGTTTTTCCAAGTTCCACATCAGCACTGACCAACTCATCTTTTCCATCCAATCCTGATACTACTTGGACACGGGAGAGGAGAACCGGTTCATGAAAGACCACTAAAATATAGCTTTCTGCGCCAATAGGAGACACACCCCAGAAATACTCTAAGCCTTGGCTGTAAGCTTTGTCCACAGTATTGGCCTGATAGGTTTCAATATTCGTGCTAATATCTGCCGGAGGGTTATCGGCAACTTCGTCAACAAAGTCTTCATCCTTCAAGTGATTGAACGTCCCCTTAAATGACGAGTAAGTGCCCATGTGCTGAAACAGAGAGGGGCGAAAACGAATGACTTTTTCCTGCACCAACAATCTGTGAAAATGCGATAGCAGGAAGTCGCAAGGCATCTCTTGGTAGAAATTATAAAGGAATCGGGCGAGAATGGGCAGATCTCTGGATTGGTAGAGTTTTCCGATGTAGCCCAACTTGGAGAATTCCAGTGTGACCCACTTCGAGTTGCCCACAGAACCGATGTGCTCACGCATGCTGGTGAGAAAGTTCTTTGTACAGCTCACATCATCCTCCAGCATGATATAGTATTGGGAGAGATTACTGCTAAAATGCAGCAAATAGGAGTAGTCCACATTTTGCTTAGAACGGAAGGACACGCGGTCCGGAGCGTCGTTGAAGTTCCTCTTCAGCCCTGTGAGGGGAGGATAGCTGTCTTCGTTGGCGTGGATGACTAGAAGTTGACCCTTGGACAGTCGCACGTGAAATTCATCCACAATCTTCTCTAATGTCTGCTGGATCCAGTTCACATCAAAGTCTGCAAGAAGGACAACGACCACCATTTGATCCAGCTCTTCTTCTGAAGAGGCAGAGAAGATTGAGTGAATAGTGTCTTGGAGATAGCTGCCCTTTTCCCTCTTCACTGACGAGAGGCCCACTGTCAGGTACTCTGAAAAAACAGGGATGTGATTATATTGTTTTCTGGGTTTCACTGAATTCACAAATTCTTAGTCAAGATTTTGCCTTAGTTTTCAGAGAGAGGGATTAAAAAAAGATACAAACAACCTATGTAGCTTAACAAGATATACATATACAAGGGGGCTAAAATGTTTAACGAGATAATGAGAGACATGGAATCAAGCAGGAAACAATAGTACATGCGGCTACAAAAGCTGACACTGGAAAGTCCAGGGCACAGCTGGATACAAGGGTGGAGCTGGTTCCCACACCAACATCAGCAATAGATCCACTATACTGGACGCCAGTCCAATGGTCAGTGGTCCAGTGGCCGAGACAAGCTGTGTGACCACCAGAGCTCTCTCACAGTCAAGGAGGATCTGCTCAGCACAAGTGTTCACTCCACAAACTCATTAAATGTCTCTTGAGAACATCACGGGAAAATGATGTGCAATGTGGTTCAGAGTCCAGATCAACAAAAAGTAATCAGATAACTGTTCAGGAAATGTGAATATGCTTATATGTACATGCCGTTACTATAACTTGCATCATACTCTTTTTACTCCACTGCTTCTGATTCCCAATTTAATTTTCTACAAACATGACTTCAAAGCTGACTAATTCCAACACAACATAAAAGTCCAACACGCAACAACACAGAGAACATATAACATAAATATTTTAAATTGTAATGATATTTCACAATATTACATGTTTTACTGTATTGTTGATCTTATAAATGCCGTCTTAGTAAACAGAAGAGACTTCTTTCAAACTAAATGAATAAAAACATTTTTACAGACCCCCCCCAAACTTATATTTTTTTTCAATATATTTATGAACTTTTTAACAACATGTATTACATACACACCAGGAACAAAAATACAAAATGCAGTATAGACACATATTGATGTCTTCGCATCATTACAACATAGCATATCTCAATTTGTACAGGTCTCACATCCTCAAGACTAATAAATTAAAACCCCCCAAAAATAAATAAATAAAAATACAAAATATTAAGGCCTCCTAATACACATACATCCTATAATCTCACATATCTTCAATTGTCTCAAAACAACTGTCTTAAACATGTCACTCTCTTCCTTCTCTATGAAGGATCTAAAGGGATTCCAAACATCTTCAAAAGTCTTACCCTTTCCTTTATGTTATTTTCTCCATTGACATATTCAATACCATCTCCCTGAGCCATCTTTTTTTGCTTTTTTTAGCCATCATTCCTTTGACTTAAGCTTAGAATACAAATGCAGTAGTCCCAAAATTATATTTACCACTAATTCAAGATATATGAAGTGCTCCGATTGTAACGACAGTTTGCTGTTAAACCAAAGAACAAAACATATAGGCATATGATAAGCAGTGGCATTATGTGACACAGGAAGCGTTATCACACTCAAAAACAAACTGTGTGCAAAACTTAATGAAATTACTCAAGACATCCATTTTGTTTACATGTGTATAAACAATCAGTTTAAAAGTGGCAAAGCCCCTTATACAGTAGGCTGCACTACATAAATGTGCTTATTTTGGCCAAAATATTAAAATAGGTAATCAAATCTAGCAGCACATTTAATTGCAATTTCTTTAATAATGCTGTAACATAATCTATAATTGTTGAGCCTAAACAATACAAATCAACTGTGTCAAACTCAGCTCAGTGAGGGCCAAACCTTTGCAAAGCTTCAACCTTAAGTAAACGCAAACAGATACTAATCAGATACTCCAGGCTTTGAAAACCGTAGGTTTGTTAGAACAGAGTTTGACACCACTGATCAACATAGATGTAAATAGATAACTCACTCTTGGATGGCTGGAAGACTCCTGCCAGAACTTTAATGGAAACATTGAAATGCAGGTAATGGCCCTTAAGATCTTCCACCCAAGTCTCCTTATCCCAGATCCAGGTCAGTGACTCCTGTAGCAAATATACAAATATAGCTGATAACAGCGATTACCAGGGTCCAAACACATGCAGTAAAAAAGATGTTACATATTATCAGCAAGCATGTAATCACGTAAATCAATGATTAAAAAGGCATTTTTGGCAATTCCAGGTAATTATTAATTTACCATTAACATTTACCAATACTAATTATGACTGCCCTCAAATAAAGTTCTTTTTAATTTTTCGTTTGAGGGCAAAAATAAGTTCGAAAAGACTGAGCCACGGTATACTGTTTGCGAACATTCTGACATCTGATTTTGTTTGAAATTACGTCATTTTAAGTTCGTTCTTCGATCTTGTTCGGGCCTTAAAACTTTGCATGCTTGTTGTAGAATCACCTGTGATTTCATAAAGTTTCATAAGGGTTTGTGTTTTAGTTTAAGCTTTATAGGAAATTTGGACAGGCCTCTTTTCTAAACAGCCCAGTTATAATTTCCCAAGGGTAAATTCCAAAAACATTTTTTAATAATTATTGACCTGGATAGTCCAGAGAAGTGTACTGTCATGCTTTTTCCAGATTGTGCAAAAAACCTAGGACTAGTTTGCAAAAGTAGTTTTTTGTTTTGTTTTTACATCTCAGTTATTTAACAAACTGATTGATATTTGATTGATAGCAGTAATTCTTGAGGCAAAGTTGTCCAGAAATTAGGATTTCTGTCATATTGTATAAATAGCATGCATATGTGCAAGAAACTGCACAATGTACAACCGTTTATGCCATTGAAAAATCCATCATCTTCCCCATTTTCTTACAGACCTTTGGGGCTTTGAGTCAAACAGGCCTAGAGAGTTTTGTTCCGATCAGCCTCCATTACCTTTGTTTAAGCAAATCTGCTCAAATTCATTTGGCCTTCTGTCATTCAGGTGAAAAATTCGCAAAAGTAGGGTTTTCAGAAAGTCAAAAATACTCAAAACTACACCGAAACTCTACCTAATATTGTTCGGGAGGCAGGCACACTCTGTCAGTTTAAATCTAGATTAAAGACACATCTCTTTAATCTGGCTTACACTTAACACACTAATACACATTTATTAATCAAATCCGTTACAGGATTGTTAGGCTGCATTAATTAGATCAGCTGGAACCGGGGACACTCCCCGTAACACACGATGTACTCGTTACATCATAAAGAGAATGTCTTTGTCTTATTCTGTTTCTCAGAACGTATTTTCATTCAATAATGAAATGCTGTTAGCTAAAAAAAAAGATCTGGGTTTAATCTTGTCATTATACATTACTGATACTCTGTTCCCCAATTTGATACTGTTCAGTACTTTGACACAGTTTGTATTGTTAAAAGTGCTATGTAAAAAAAAAAACAAAAAAACATAAAAAAACAGAAGGTACTAATATGTACCATTTAGGTACTAATATAAACCTTGTTAGGGGTAAAAACATACAAAGGTACCACTGTAGTGACTACACTTTTTCTACTACAAACATGACAGGAAGTTGCTGGTTAGTTGCAGCTCCTCCTTGTATGCTATTTTAACCACACATGGTTAAATGGCCTATATTCCAAAATAGACGTTTATGTATATGAAATATTTTCGAAAGGAAAAAAAAAGTAGAAAGCTTTTGTCTTCATGCTTACATACATTTTCTTTTTACTATTCCTTACTTCAAACCATACAAAGAACATGTATGTTTTTAGTGAAATGTGTTTCCATGTCACTTTTCGAGCCTGTCCTCCAACAAAAACAATAATGCGTAAAAATAATGACAGTGTCGTATTGCGTCTGTCGTCATGAAATGGCGTATGACTGTCCTTACCAATCAAAATGAGTGTTTTGTTTAAATGCAGTGTGTAGAGTTTTTACACTGTGAGTAAAACATATTTTACTAGGTTTAATTTGTACGAATGACCACACGAACCCACCATAAACCTACCCGTAAATTGTGCAAAATCATGATTTATAGGGTTTTATGAGCACATGCGTTCTCTGGGTTTGATCACCTGATCACGTCTCTTCTTCTAATGCACCTCTATACAAACTGAGCTACAGTACTATACCCCTCAGTCAAACGGCCGATAAAATAGTGGAAAACATTAATGTGCAAATGTTCTGATGCCGATTGGGGTGCATTTTGAGTTTATGCTCTGATGGGTATTGTACAAACATACGGACATATTCGTTGGAGGACAGGGTGCACTGTTCTCGTAAACTGCTTTTTAATAATGGGAAATATTCTGTTGTGAGAGATGTTGTAGTCCAAGTTGACGTAGAAAATAAATCATCAATAAATCATTAACAGTATGACCAAAACGCACAGGAAACACGACATGCTGTAAAGATTAAGGGCATACAACACAACTTATGGTTAAATTTTTAAAGCATACTCCACCCTAAAACAAAAACCCTGTTAATAATCACTCAACCAAATCTCATTCCAAACCTGCTTGACATTCTTTCTTTTGTGGAACATAAAGGAAGATTTTAGCCCACACAGTGCATTTCAGTGGTAAACATAGTTGCCCGCATGTTTTCTGCTCTGCATATACAAGACAATCAAGTCTGTAGCGAATACAAGGGTGTGTAAATGATGACAGGTGTGTATTTTTTCTTTTTTTTCTTTTTTGGGTAAAAAAGTCTCAATATTTTAATCATGCTAGCGAATACCTTGAGGTTTCCCGATTCTGCTCTCCGCATGTAGATGTAGACCCTGGTCAAAATGAGGAGACCAGCTGCTAGGAGGAAGACTTTTTTCAGATGGCATCTCATCCCACACCTTCTTCTGTTAAGACACACAGGCACTTCAATGCTGTACCACCAAAATTAAACACACATGATGAGCTTCGCTTGTAACCCCAAATGCTGTTTTTCCAATATGTTTGATAAGCTGCATTGTTCAATTATTCACATGACCCAGTTTGAATAATTAATGGGCGATTATGAACCATTCAGCTGACACATTCAACACTGTCATTTAGAGCAGCAGAAACTAGCGAGTCGTCATCCACACTGCATGGAAAAGTTGCTTAGGGAGTGTAAACGTAGATGTCGGTGTATATGAACATATTTACTATCAATAATTATTGCAATAATCAACAAAAGTCATTTTGTATCCGATATCAGGTTTTTTTCTAAGGATGCAAAATTCATTGCTTGTTTTTTTTTACCATAATTCTGAGACTTTTCCTGGTTAATACAGAATAGCTTGCTAATTTTATATCAGATTTTCCTCCTGTAAAGCCAGGACCCTGGTGAGTTTCCCATTGGAAAAACAAGAAAATGTTTACAGGGAAAATAATATTCCCCTGCAGGAATTACTGTACCTGTATAACGCATAATCAAATGGTCTGGTTAGTAAAGCAGTATCACCACAAGGACAATTTAGACAGCTTTACGGCTTGAATTTTGTAGAGGCAATTAATAAAAGCATGCCATCAAAAAGTTAAGCATTTTAAATCCCTCAAAAATATCTTGTTCCATAGATTTCAACTGTAAGCGCTTTAACACAAACATGTTTTTCCCCAAAGCATGTCTCTATTTGTGTTCCACTGTATGCTGCGAAGACTGTAATAAGTCTGAAAGTTACTATAGTAACTATAAAAGCTACTGTTGTTTTAATAAACAAATATGTACTTCACAAACATATCCACAACATTACTTTAATTTGTTGTAAAAACCCAGATTAAGTTATCTTTGGAAGTGATATAAAAAGGGAAAACTTTCAAAAGCCTACATGGGACAGGTTTTGTGGTAAAAGAATCACTGAATGTTTACTTAAAAATGATCTGTCATTATGTAGCCTATGTTTACTGAAAGAGCATGAAGCATGGTCTTTTCTTTTAACCATGATTGACTGTTTGCTCATAAGCAAAGCTGAACTTTGCCTCAATACTATTACCAGTATACTATTCATTTGCATTGAATTAAAGCACACCTGGTTACGGAGATATTTATTGTTAGTTCAGAGCAGATTACCACAAGTTGCTAAGCAAACAGAATATGAAGAGAACAAACCAGGCAAACTGGTTTTAGGCTGTTACATGTTTAAGTCTGGACTCACTGACACCACGTTTCTTAAAACTTTGAGTATTTGCAATTTAAACAAGAAAGGGCAGCAGTTTTGTTTAAAAGCCTCTATAAGGTTTTACAGGGTATAGGTGAAAGGAACAGTCTCGCCATCTTTAATCCTTTATATTAAAAGCTAACCAAAATAAATATATTATTATTAGTAGTAGTAGTAGTAGTAGTAGTATAAATTTCTTATTTCTTACGGGGTTAATTGTTCTTTTCTCTAATCGCGAATTAAAAAGAAACCTAGACAAATTTGAAATTTGGAATGCAAAGATATTTAAAAATGTATTCGAAATTCGGAACACCCAAAATTCCCATTCGAACGTTCGAAAAAAAAAAAAAAATCAAATCGAAAGTACATCGGAAACGGATATATTTGAAACTGTGAGGAATTGTTTTAACAAACAATGTTTAACACAGTTCATACAAATTGATTAAATGCGCTTACCTTTATATCACCTACAGCCTTGTACAGCGGTATAAGCCAACATTCAAAACGATATTGTCTGTACAGCGAGAAAAACGTGCGTCTCTGGTGGACTTCACACGAGTTAATTCACTTCCTAGCGTACGGTCTTGACTCCCTTGAATGAAACGTTTTGTGCGGTATCTAGATGATGGTGCTCGTCGAGAGCTGTCATGAGGAGTGGTTCTCGCTGAGCCGAGCAAAGGTTGAATCTAACCATTACAAGAGGCTGTCATTTCCTTGTCAGTCTGAGATAGGGATCATCGTCGGGCGGAAAAAAAACAGTCATGAATTAAGCAGATGGTTTTTGCTCTCTTGGCTTCATTATTGACTTTCTTTAGTTATTTAATGATGTCATGGCATGACATAGGGCTAAATAACTAACTACATAAATGTTACACTTATTTATTTTCACATTGTGGTAGTAAGAAGCCATAGAGCACTTCTGCTTATTTACTTCTGCACTAGCAGCACACGTGCTCTTAGCGTTGAAACAAAGCTTTTCGCTGGAGTTTACACTTGGCTATTTGTGATCAATACAGAATAAAAACATTAAAAAGATAAATATAAACACTCAAATAAATTTCTTAAAATATGCCTAAATATATATATATGTTAACGCCAAACAAGAAAGGCACCTGTTTTGTTTAATGAGCCACATATTTACATACATAATAGTGTTCATAAAGTAAAAACTAATTTCACGGTACAGTAAACATTGCTTTGTCTGCAAGATGTTAAAAAGGAAAATTAGAACCTGATATAGAGATAGATAAAATTATGCAAATGGGTGCAAGAAAGAAGACTTCTGCTTAATATCAGAAATGTATAATTGGTTTCACATGTCTGTGAAAGGCATATATAGATTTAGATATACAACAGAGATCTGTTGGGGAACCTGCACCAAATAGCAATTCAAAACTTCCTCATACCAGCAAAACGACATTCTTTGTTTTATTGTTTACGCCAATGTCATACAGAGCAAAAAAACGCATACTACTCCTTTATTGGAAAGGGTTTTGTGTTCAATTATTTATGCTGAAAATGCTCCGGCTTAGATACTGTTGTACACTGACTGTACGTTGTCCTCAAACCAATATCAGTAGCAATAGTCCAGACTTCTGAATTTCATGAACTATCAGCACTAAGACTCTGCAGCACACTCTTGAGTATTGAAACAAATCCTCTGGTGGCATGCTGGTTTACGGGCTGCTGTTTGAAAGATACCAGCAGGCTTTCATCGCTGCCAGGGTCCTGTGGGTCCCCCTGCAGTAGCTCGGCGAGGATCAGGGTCCCAGTGCTCCTGGTGTAAATGTAGGCCTTCCACGGCACACTGTCTCCAGGAGTGAAGGCCAGAGTCTGGATCTTGACCAGCTGTAAGGCAGCCTGTAACGTATCCGGAGCCGATCTGGGTCGAGGGAAGCCCAGAGTTTGCCTGTGGACAATCTCCAAGTCCAGCCACATTTTCTCAAAAGTCTCATGGGATAGAGGAGGACCCAGAGATAGTTCTGATCTGATCTCCTCTTCTGTGTCATCTGGGCTGGAGACGGTTACATCTGTACTTTCTGTTAGTCAGAGAAACACGGGTGGGGTGAGACTGTTATATGATGCTACATTAGTTTTGCATGTATTATAAAATTATAATTTAAATGCACAGTGTTTTTTATTATAATGTTAAACCACTATAAATTTAAATTATGTAAATTTAAAAAGTTATTGTCAATGTCAGGGTATTAAGCAAAAAACAACAACAAAGTATTGAAAATATAACATATAACAAATATAACAAAATTTACATTTACATTTATTCATTTAGCAGACGCTTTTATCCAACAAAACAAATAAACAA
>JAUMHP010000080.1:2832361-2842813 GCA_032361065.1 Enteromius trimaculatus | reverse complement strand
ACAGCTGACGGAGATTTAGCGCTAATCAAAGAACCGGCTTTACTGACGAGATGCGCATAATATATCGCCCAGCCCTACTTCCCATAAAGAATAAATACATTACAACTGTGTGATACTGTAAAATTAGTCAAAACAGGGCTCAATTTGATCATTTCCTCCTCAGTGCAAAGTGATCAACTTCCACTAGAAGTATAAACCATGAAATGATAAAAACCTTAAAATATTTTTAAATGATGTCACGGACTAGACTAAACTTCAGATACTCATACACACACATTATGTGAAAGTGTTTTTATTTTTGTACAGTTTTCTTTATTCACCGTATCCCTGAACTCATTTTCCACCCTGTTAGGATGTACTTCCTCGCCTTCCTAAATACATAGACTACAATTCCACTGAGATCACTTTCAGGAAGTGATATTGTTCATTTTTTTTCGCCGCTGTAATTTAACTGCACAACTGCACTCATACCTTGTTTTTAAAATGCCCTCCTGCTTGTGGCTCTCTTAAAGTTCCACCATGTTAGGCTATATTATGGAGAATGTTTGTCCAATGCAAACAAAAACAACAACAACAAAAAAAACATATCTAAAAATAGCTTTATCACCCGTAGAAGGTTAGGAGAGCTAAGTGTTGATGTGCAGCTAATTCAACTCCAAATTTTTCCACTCTATTATGTTTTTCTAGACTGTGGAAAGTGAAACTAACAGGGTGGAAATTCTAATAGAATACAGAGCTTGGCCAGTACTGTATGTGTTTAGTATGGCTTCCAAATTTTGAAGCCAAAATGTTACCAGATACCAGGAATGACCCTTAGTTTTATTGTTGGATGGATTTGAATTTTTATTTATGTACTTCTGTTGACATTTTGAGTGTACTATTTCCCCAGCAGAAACGTGTATGTTGTTGCCTCTTTGTAGACTTGCGTTGTTAATTCCATCAGCTTCTTTCTGACGAACCTCAACCACAAGTTTTTTTGGTTTACAACAAAATCGTATACACTGTGGTACCAACAACATTTTAAGCAATATCAAATGTCAGTATTCTTTTCCACCATCATCTGAATTGCTGAACTTAGTTTTGTTGGGTTTAGTATAACACCACCTTCATACTCAAAAACATCTATAGAAGATGCATTACACATGTATCGCCTAATTCAATTTAAAATGAGTGACCATTTTAGAGGGTTCACACACAGGCCTCTGTTCGGGCTGATTCAGAGTTGTTTCTGAGCAAAGTTATACAACTGCAATTTAAGCTACTTTTGGGTGCAGTAACTTTTACATTGAACGTCAAGCCCATGTTTTCGCAAAAAAAAGGCATGTGTCCAAAAACACGTACTGAGAGTTACATGACACGGGCTAAATCGTTTACATCTCTGGTTCACCCCAAACAAAGATAAAACCTTACAGTAAGAACACATCTATGATATTCTGGGTCGAGACAGACAAAAACAGAACATACAAACCTGAAGTTGCACATGTTCCTCAGGGCCAACCCTCGCACCATGGGATTGGGATCAGCGCAGTCCTTTCGGAGCGTGTTGATGGCCAGCAGAGCCAGGTCAGGCTTGTCACTGGCATAGGTGCACATGTACAGATAAACCAGCTTCTTCTGAACAATATCGACTGTAGCACTGGCTTTCACCATGTCCATAAATAAAGCAGAGACATCCAGGCCCTGTGTCATGTACCTGTGAACAAACAGCAAGTTTTGTCTAATGAGACACGGTGGAATTATTTAATGCATATTTAAGGTCCCATGATTCAGGTCCCTCACCGACCCCATCAAATAAAAAGTAGCCTAACTTCTGAAGTTGATTATTTTGTGTTATATGACTTGTGTTATATTTACAGGTGCATGGAAATCCAAGTGGTATTTTTTAAAGATATTAATTTAATTCAAGGATCCATTCAATTGATAAAAAATACAGTGAAATACATTTTTTTTTAATTATTTCAAATGATTATTTTAAATAAAGTACAATATAATTTATGTACAGAGTGTTTAAGCATGCTGGTGATTTGCATTGCTACATATTCAGTGATGAATCAAATTTTCAGGTCGGAATATATCCACGGGGGAATTTTTACAGAAGAGATTTTGTTTGTTCTTCCATTCCTGAGAGAGTGAGCAGAGACAGAGTCAGAGCATCATCGTTTTCAGTCGCTCCACTACCACTCCATCATGAGCACAATCAGTGCCGACAGCCCATAACATAACTGCATTTGATCAAGAATCCCAGTATTACACATCATTAGCTAGTTTGGATCACTCAAGTCAGAAAGAAGCTGAAGGTTATAATGACGGTGATGGATAAGTGAGGGAGGTTACATCTTAAGCATGTGGACACTCAAAACTGACTGGGTGACATATTTTAAACAGTTTATTGTACAAATAGCTGACCTCCGCTCTAAACTCATTTGCTGACATTTGTTTCAAAACCATCAAATAATAAAATAATGTCATAGCAGGCTAGATTTTATTTTGTAATACATAGTCCTAACAAATTGTAAAAGCATGCATTTTAACTCAAATATAACAGTCGTAAATAATAGATGTACTGTATGTAATTGAATGCCATTACGTTCATAACATATGTTATTTCACTGGTCTACCATTATCATACGTTTCCCAGGAAACAACAACAAAAAAAGCCATGTGAATATAAATTAGGTTATATTTGTGAACTCTGGGCCTTCGAACCAACTGCTGCCGAACAGCAAACAAAAAGCATATTATTTTTTTCTAAACTTGAAAAAGCATACTGTGTTTATCGCATTCTTGTGTTTACTGTGTCTAAATGTTACACTAATGAGAAACACCAATCTAATGATTGTTATTGTGTATGGTGCAATCAAGATTGATTGGGTTCTACAACTTTTCTATGTGATCACTGAGTAATAATAACTAAATATAAACACACACACACACACACACATGTGTTTATTTATTTATTTATTGCTAATAAATCATTCAAACTGATTTGATTGTTCGTGATTCTAGTTTTTGTGGCTATTTTCATAGCAAAAAATATTATGGCTAGATTATATCATGTTTATTTTTGCTAAAAATACCAAAACTGTTAATTCTGTTAATCTCTTCAAAAAAGTTAACTGGATAAATACGTCTTCAAACTGATTTGCTCATATTACTATGTCTTGCAAAGAATTTAGATTCTACTACACACTACACAAACAATATCTAACTCCCACATCACTCCCCCTTTTTCAACATTTTATTAATTTCAATAATGACTTTTGTGTAAGCTATTTGTTTGTCCTTTTAAAAACTGTCACTTGTAAATAAAACAAACAAACAAGGTGGACGGTTCACGGACCTGATGACTTTGGTGATGTAGTTTTTGTACCGGAGACGGTCTGCTTGAACATTTGGATTAGACAGTGCTCGCTTGAGCTCTTTTACCGTCTCCTCCGAGCCAAAATAAGGCATTGTGGGTCCTTCAGGTGCCTGCCACAAGAGCAGAGGAATACAGTCTGATTAAACTCAACTAAACTCTATTTTCTTATTTCTTGTGAACATGCTTGTATTGTAATGCAATGTAACTATTCTCCAATGATGCCTTCTGGTTTGTGCTTAATCATAACAAATAACATAAACCATAATACACGTCAGCCTGACAGCTCAATAACACACAAATTAATAATCAAAACAATGAGTAATTTTAATTAAAGTCAGTCTGACAGTACAGTAACAGACCAATACAAATATAAAGACCGGAATACGATGACTGCTCTCCGACTTCATACATTGCCATTGCACTTGTTGTTTATCTCTTTATTAAGATCCCATCATCAATATATTGATCAACTCCATTTCTAACAGTACAATACGCTTTTTGCGCACACAAAGGGCGAGTAAGACATGCGTATGTAGCATACCTCCTGTATAACCTTATAAACAGCAACTCACAAATAATCATCTATAAATAACAGTGAGAAATGAATACTAGAATCCATCGGAGAGTATTTATGTCAACCAGGAAGCGCGAAGCCAAGCCCGAATCAAAATTAGCTACTTACTTCCTCTCAAACATGTTCCCATATTTCAGAATAAAAGACTTTAAACCTTTTAAGAAAACACCCAAAAAAGAAACCACGAACAAACGAATCAATATCTAAATAATACGATAAATATTTACTTTAAATATGTTAAAGTAAAGTATAGAACATCTAAACGTATAAGCTATAAACTATCTTTTCCATTTGAAAATGTTTTTTAAATAACGTACTTAATGTTGCACCCAATAGCCCCTTTTTAATGGATTTTTTTATGTAATGTATTCATGTATTTATTTATTAAAACTTTTTATACATTTTTCTTGATGAACAGTTAAAATTGAAGTGAAATTGAAAGTGTAAATTGCATTATGTTGTATTATACATGTACACTGCCTGGAGGTTCTTTTTAATGTGTGTGGTGTGTGTGTATGTGTGTGTGTATAAATATATACATATAGTTCTCAATTTAATTCACCTCAATTTAATTCACCCCCAGAACTATGGAATATAGTTAAAAAAGTAAATTAAAATATGAATTATAGAGTAATTTATACATTTTACTAATAAAATTGTTTTATGCATTAATTTCTAATATAAATACGTAGCCATTTATAAGAAGTAAATGACTGGATAGTTTTTTAATAAACGTCAGCTTTCACGATTGTTCAGAAGTTCTCGTGGTTGAGTCTACATTCTGCAAATTCACTAATTTATTCATATTAACATTAACCATATCACTGCAAATGTGTGTGTGTGTTTTCGTTTCATTGTGTATGTCTACATGTGTGCACTGGAAGCTTTATTACTAAGTAAAAGAGTGCAGACACTTGGCAGTCCTGAGGTCTTTTATTTTGGCATGCGGTCGAAGCGGTCGTTCTGATTGGCGGTCGCTAGGCGGCGCTGGGCAGCGGCAGCCAGCAGCAGCAACGAGTCGTGAGCGGCGAGTGTGTGTTTGTATGTGTGTGCGTGTGTGAGTGTGTGTGAGAGAGAGAGTGTGTGTGTGTCAGCGAAAGATTTCTGAAGATGCTGGAGAGGTAGCTAGTCTGACCGGATGGCCGGAATCATCAAAAAACAGATCCTAAAGCACCTGTCCAGGTAAGATGCGCGTGAAGTGTCGTGTTTTGATTCATCAGTGTCAGTGTTAGTGTTTCGGCACAGATGACTGTTATCACGGGACTCACACACCGCTTATAAACAACACACATAGCCGCTCAGTGCAGCAGAACCTGTGTTTGATGGATCTGGCACCAGTATAAACGCATATTTAGGGTCAGTTAGCTGACAGGCTAACGGACTGCAGCACCGCTGCTGGAATAACACAAGTCACCTGCACACAAAAACACAAACACTGGGCCTGTGACAGAGCAGTGGCAGGTTAAACTTGCCTTTTCTCTATGGGTTAACTTGGGAAACTCATAATCAGCGTGATAGTTAATATACAAGCACTCCAACAGAGATGTGATCTGTTTTTGTCTTTGTGCTTATTCACTCATTGGATATTTATGGGCTGGTAAATGAAAGGTTGTAGGTTTGAGTCCCACAAGGCTGATGAGTGAATTCACCTCTGCGCCCATGTTTAAAACACATCTGGTGATTTTGTCAAGATGTTGGACAATTAAACAACGTTATTTTATATTATATTTTTATATTGCTTTTTATATATTGCTAAATATGTCAGTATTTTTTGTTTGTTTCGTTTTGGTTACTTGTAAATGTATCTAAAAAATAAAAAAAAAGTGTTTTAATTTATATTTAAATAATATTTTATTGTTCAAGTTTTTATTTTATTTATTCATTTTACTTTTTTAATTTTTTTAGATTAATTCAAATTTCATTGTATTTCAGGTAACTTATATATAATATATATATATATATATTTTTTTTTTACCCATTATTTGGGTGGACTATGCAGTAAAGACACAATGGATGTTTGGCTGAACTAAAGCCTTTTGCCCTGATTTTAGTTTTAGAGGAAAGGTTGTATTACGACATGTCCTCATACAATAAGAGAAGATTGTTGGTCAGGCTGTTGTCTTATTTTATCATATTATTTTTAAACTTGCTTGTGCACCAATGCACCAATCCATATTCTGCAGTTACTTTTCACAAAAACCCTGTATCTATCAAAAGACTTTCACATATAGCCATTGTAATTATACTAAGCTGGTTCAAAATCCACAGATTTATCCTTTAAGTCACTTCACCTCAGCTTACTCCAGTGGTTTTGTTCCTGTAATTAAACTTTTAGTCACTTTGAATAAAAATCTGCTGTAATGCTGGAACAGAGATATAAAAATAACACAGTAGAGCAAGATTCTTCAAAAGGCTGAAGTCGTTGTACTCCAGTGTTTTGGCTCTGATTACCCAGCAGGCTCTCTGTGGGTGTAAAAACACATGCTAGTTCCTGCTGTTCTGAGTCGAGGCTGAAGCTCTGCCAGCTCTGCCTTGTTCAGATCAGCCTCTCCTCCGTCCGTTCATTGTCTCAGATATTGTCATGCTTGTTGACACACACACACAAAAAAACACACTCCTGGACCTTCTCCTTAGTAGTGTTTACTAAAGCAAACCTCAGTATTACTAGTGGTCATGCTACTGATTTTAGCAAAGCTCATCTCTAAATATCTAACTTTGATTGCGTTTTCTCATGTTTGTGCTACAGGGAGCTGATACTCAGATATTCAGAGTTGTTTACACCGTTAAAGAGTTGGATTCTCAACTTTCAGAAAACCAATTAGGAAGTATGAGCCAAAAATCTTACTTCCGGGTTTGTACAAGTTTTGGAGAGTTGTTTTTGATCGTTGGTCCAGAGCTCGCAAAATTTCAAAATCCCTGGTAGCCCTTTGGGGTAGCCCTAGTTATGAGATGCAGCCTTGATCTGACGCAACAAGCAAGTCATTTGTAATTTTGCTGATGGGGCCTGGACCCTGACTGAAATTCTTCATAGTTTTGCAAGAAGGAGCACAATTGAGCAGACACAACTTTTTCTAGAATTTTTGAAATAAATGTTAAGTGCTAAATGGGTCTGTAATATGCTAGTTCACTAGGATCCAGTTGTGGTTTCTTAAGAAGAGGCTTAATAACTACCAGCTTGAATGGTTTTGAGTCATGACCTAAAGATAACGTAGATTTAATAATATTGAGAAGCAGTTCTTCTGCTACAGGGAACAGCTCTTTCAGTTATTTAGGGGTTATTTACAGGATCTGGTTCTGATGTTATCTATTTTATCAGTGAAGAAATTCGTAAAGTCATTACTATTAAACTGTGAAGGAATATTTAGATCGGGTGGCGTCTGGTTATTTGTTAATCTAGCCACTGTGCTAAATAAAACCTTGGACTGTTTTGGTTATTTTTTATGAGTTTGTGGATATGCTCGGCCCTAGCAGCTTTTAAAGCCTGTCTATCGGTGGACATACCGTTTTTTTAATGCAATTGTGAAAACTCCCAAGTTGGATTTTCTCCATTTGCGCTCAAGATTACAGTTTATTGCATGTATATGCATATGGTACACTTAACTGGAAACCCTTCAGGAATGGCGAAGTCGTCATCTGATTGGTTGAATTTTATCGGATTTCCGGGGGACGCTAGTGTCTCGTTTATTTTCGGTCAGCCGGGAAACAAAGCACAGACTGCGGGAAAAAAAACTGACCACAGACGCTGACGTCACAGCTGCCAGATTCAGTATTGTGTTCGGTTCTCCAGAATCGCTTGTGGGTGTTAAAAAGTGGAGAGATCTGCTTCAAACAGATGTTTACCGCAAGCGTCTCTTCGGGATTTTCTCTCTGACTGACTTGTTGCATGCCGTTCTGTTGTTGTAAAATAATCGTGATTATAATTTTTTCTGTTATCGTGCAGCCCTACTTAGGCCCATTCTAGTTTTGCATGGATTAGAAGTATCTTCAGTTTATGGTGTTTATTTATATATTAGAATAGCTTTAGCATTGTGTTGGTGAGTTCTAATCCAGGCAAGCAATGCTTTATTTATTTATTTCTTCATTTACGGTGTAGTCAGTGTGTGAGCGACACTGAGCAGCCTAGACTGCTGAAGTAGATTAAGCTGCTGCTTCATCTGCTGAGTGATACGGATATTCAGGACGATCCTGCTGGAGTAACTTGGGGTTAAGTGCTTTAGTCATATGATAGCTTGTGGCTCGCTCCATCTGGGGATTGAACTAGCAACCTTCTGCTTCGCAGGCTGTAGAGACAGCACACGCTCGAAAGTGACGTTTTCTAACCTTTAATCCATATCAGTCAGCAGGGAAGCCTTGAAATACACACTCAAGCATACTTACTCATTCCCTAAAACAGAATAAAACTATTAGTGGTCATACAGGTGTCAAATCTCCCTAGAATGAGAATGTTTCCCCCCAGTACCACCTGCTACTGGAAAATTGTGGTTTGAGATTGTGTCGTAAACTAAAGGCCTTTGGCTATTAAAAAAAAAAAAAAAAAGAAAAAGAAGAGAAGCCCTTTAATGTGTCTAGTAAATGCAAGAAAGAACATTGAGGCAATTTCCTGAGGTTACGCCCCAACACTTTGATGCTGCAGTCTTGCAGAAACTGTCCTTTTATAAGAATGGGGTGTTTTGTCAAGTTCACATTTTCTAGAAAGGACGCTTTTAGAGAAGGAATATTTTTAAGCTGGGCTTGCGATGTTGTCTCTTCACAGAACGATGCACACACACTACTGAGAGAGTCTAGTCTACGGTTTGGTTTAGTTTTCACACTGTTTGTTAAGGTCTGCGGGACAGAGGAGCTACAGGAGCGCAAGAAAAGAGGAATGTATAATGATATATGGTATGAGAAGATATGAACAGATAGACATGTGTTTATGTGTGCTCTTAGTGTGTGTTATTATTCCGAAGCAGGACTGGGTGTTATATGAAGTTTTCCAGATGGTTATGCAATTGTACTTTTAGTATACTGAACTGGTATACTACTGAAAGTATGCTAAATTGGAACAACTAATTTTCATTTCATTTTCATTTCATTGTGCAGAAGTAGTGCTGAAGTCCAATTAAAGACACACTTAGTATATTTGTGCTGAAGTGGAACTATTGCAAGTATACTGTAAATGTTTAGCATCCTTATTAAAAGTGACATAAACGCGCTTATTAATAAGATATATGCATTCTGCACATAATACTCCAAATAAAGTTTAATTAAAATTTTTATATCTGTTATCTGTCTGGAAATATGTTCATAGATTTGAACTATACTTAGTATGAAACCAATATATTTTAGATATATTATTTATTAGAGTAGTAGAGATTTGTGAGTAATGGTAGGAAACAGATGTTTTAACAGCATTCGTGAGTGAATGGCAAATTCAATTAACCATTTCAAACTGTTTCATTGAAACTTATTGATTTGTTATTTGTTTGTGTCAGGTCTTTTATTCAGCAGGAGTGTGTTAAATTTATAAACTGTTCATCATAGAATTACCCCCCCAAAAAAAATCCCCCCAGAAAATTTGAAGCAGCATGATTTTTTACATTGCTGATAATTCTGAAGGATCATGTGACACTGATGACTGGTGTGATGATGATACATTTAGTTTACAATATACTAATTTATTTTAACAGTTATAGGAAACTATATTTCACAATATTACTGTTTTTAAGTTTTTTTTTTAATCAAGTAAATTCAACCAGGAAGAGACGTCTTTTATGTAAATGTACTGTACTTGTGTTTGTATTGTTTTTTTAGCACATAAGAGTGAAAGAGTCAGTATGTAGAACACGCCCTTTGTTATTAATTTTGTATAGATTTAATTAGGTTTCCTGAAAAATATAATTTTAGGAATATTTAATGGAAAAAAGGAACTTTAATTATTTACTTACCCATGTTTAATTGTTTACTAAGACTATGACTTGGCCTACTGTCTCCAATGAAACATGAAGTAATGTTTATGTTTGGGACAACTATTGCTTTCCGGTATGTCATATATAATGCATGAATATGAGCATAAACATATTTTTATATACATGTGGATGCATATAAAGAAACGGTCATTTTATTTTGCTGTGTCACCCAGCCCTACTTTGAAGGGTCTAACCCTCTCAGAAGAATAGAGAAAGAGAAAGGTAAAGCGTGAGATAAACACACACTCCCCAGCAGCACACCTGGCTGCTTCACTCTCAGGAGACAGAAAGAGATGCTGAGTTTCCAGACGCCAGTCTGTTGTTTTTCTTGTAGTCCTCTTTGTTCTCACAGCTCTGTCTGAAAAAAACCTTATTAATTTAATTCATATTAAATTTAAATTTCATTTAATTGAAATTACATTTTTATTCATATTTAGTATATATATATATATATATAAATATATAGTTTCAGTTTTCATTTTTCATTTTAATGTAAATTTTTTGTCAATTCAACGTGTTGAATTCATTTTTTTGAAGTTTCATTTTTATTTGTTAATTAGTTAACAAAT
>JAUMHP010000080.1:2805142-2816583 GCA_032361065.1 Enteromius trimaculatus | reverse complement strand
TGAGGAAATCATGGTAAAACAACGGAAACATCTGTACTGCTCAAGGGGTTCACAAACTTTCAAGCAGCACTGTATATTAGAATGATTTCTAAAGGATCTGAAGAAATGATGCTGAAAAGTGAGTTTTCATCACAGAAATAAAGTATATTTTACTGTATAAATGTAGTTGTTTTTGCTTTATCTTTTTAATCAAATAATGGAGCCTTGGTAAGCATAAAAGACTGATGAAATAAAGAAAACATATGTTGTTAAAGACCTGTCTGTTGCTGTAGGTGTCCACTGGAGGCCGTCACAGCAAGAGAACACAGTCTCTCCTGTCCTGCAACCGCAAATCCTTACATCTCCCGGACAACACTCCTGCAATTCACCTTCAGTTCACTGAATACTACTTCCCTGATAACCCCGGACTTCCTGGTGCGTTAGCTATGATTTTTCACATTCATTGATCACCATGGTTAATGCATGCCAATCGTATGAACAAACTCACATTCTTGTTTGACTGCAGTGTGAAGGTTAATCTGTCTTGTTGGGGGAGAGCTTATTTATCTGAATCTAATCTTTATTTTCCTCCCTCTCTCTCTAGTTCCCTGCTCTAATCTTTATGCCCAGCTGAATGGTCTACAGCTGTGCCTGGATGGCCCAAGTGTCTTGTGGATGACTCTGTTTTCACGGGGTCTACACAGGACGCTAGATCAGGTCAAAGCCTTTTATCACCTCCAAGACAGCAGCAAGACGGACGAACACATCGATATACGCCTGGATGCAACACAGCTGAAGGTAGACTCACAGATCTTTGAAGGAAATCCAGATGTTCCTAAGAAGCTTTTGGTGCTACTTTTTAAAAATAATTTCCTCTTTCTTTATCGCAAGCCAAGTTTGCATCCAAAGTTGCAGATTAAATTTGTGTGCAAAACTGGAGTATTACATAAATGTTGCATTTGTGAATAAGCACCATTTCCAACGAGTCAAAGAGAACAAAATTGCCACCTGAAAATCCCCTCTACTGAAAATATGTTCGGAGTTATACTGCAATTTTTTTCTGCCATTTTTTGTGTTCATGATGGAATTTATTCGGTAAATGTGTTGTCATCTCCCATTATTCGTATTGACTCTTTTTCACACAAGTCAAAAAACCACCTCAAGTGAGCGTAAAAAGGGATTTTGCATTTTGTTTTGTTTCTGATGTCATACTGATTACGGTGATGGAAACAAATCTATAGACGTTCCCATTTTTGAAGGGGTCATGCAATTACGTGTTTTAATTGCATGAGTGTATAATTAGTGTATTTAAGTGTATAATTACACTTATTTTCTTGACCTGGTAAGGACTTTTTGGACTATTTGTAGCTTGTTTATTGAAGATGCAGGACAACCAGCTAGCAGTGTGTTAAAATAATCCAGTCTAGAGGTCATGAATGCATGAACTAGCTTTTCCGCATCAGAAACAGGTAACATGTTTCGTAGCTTAGCATTGTTTCCAAGATGGAAGAATGCTGTTTTTGTAAATATGATTTTCAAAAGACAAGTTGCTGTCTATTATAACACCCAGATTTTTGACTGTAGAGGAAGTAACAGTACATCCTTCTAACTGCAAATTGACCTAATCATGACCTAAAGATAACAAAGATTTCATATTAAGAAGCAGTTCTTCTGCTACAGGTAACAGCTCTTTCAGTTATTTAGTGGTCTACATATGTTTTAGCTGAAACTTATTTCTTTTCAGCTCATCGTGCCTCTGGAATCCTCCATCTTGGATCACCCAGACCGCCCTCAGTCCCTGAGCATCAGCCTTCCTCAGATCGGCCTCAGCAACACACGCCACGCTCCTCACGGTTCCCATTCGGACCTCAGCAGCACCTACAGCAGCTTCTCCGCCCGCCCTTTCTTCCATCCCAAGTCAAGCCAACCTTTCCCTCGCGACCAGAGCATCCTCCATCCCCTGCCGTCTGCATTCCTTCAACACTGTCTGGAAAACGAGTCCCTGTCGTTAGCGCACAAACGCCCCTCTCGCTCTCAGGACGTCTGGTCAGTTAGTCTGTCCCGAGTGACTCTTGGATTTGAGGGGGCTCAGAGGGGGCTCAGAGGGAAAGCTCTTCCCTTTGTTGAACCCTTTGCCATGACCTTGTGGATGTGCCGCCCTTCTGCCTTCGAAAAGGACTCGAGTATAGATGCCAGTTCAAAATCCCCAACCGATTCTACCAAACAACCCCTCATAGACTCAATGCAGGATGTAAATAACGTTGTATCTAGTGAAGTTCACCAAACCGAAGATCTAGTCAACTCTCTCAGAGCCTCCATTCATATCTTAGCCCAATCCATCACTCCTGTCAAAATGTGGCTCAACCATTACCAGTTTGTAGCTCTTTTGAGGATGAAGGACTACCTTGCCCGGCTAGCTGGAGATTTGACCAAGGACGTCCAGGGTTTTGGACAACCTGAACATAAAGCATCAGATGCCCCTTCGGTTTGTGTCTCAATGCTAATGGAGGCGATAGAGCTTGCTCTACTGCTTCCTCCTGCAACATCCGAGCCAGTAGAAGAAGCCCATTCTCCTGAGGAAACGGACAGTCCTAGCTTGACTGACTCTGACCTGTCACCATCCCACCACGCTGGTGAGCCAGGCCTGCTGGAGGACAGCGGGACAGCAGGGAATGAGGGTCAAGAGGATGATGCTGAGCAGGAGGGCTCGGTAGAGGAGGCTTGCGAAGCCATTGAAGAAGGAATGGATGGACCTACGGGGCAGGATGGTGAAGCTCAGGCCACCATTACTTCCTCGTCTCCTCCACTTTCTCCAGGGAATCCTGCATTACTGTCCCGTCATAGCTCCACTTTCAGCTTGGAAGGGGAGCTGTCCAGTGCCCTGAGTGCTACCAAAGGTGTCACCAAAGACGCCCTCAGCGCCTCCCTGGATCTCACCAAGGGTGCGCTGTCAATCACGAAAGATGCCTTCAGCATCCTGAGCCGGGGATCTGGCATGACTAAACTCTTCACTCCTCAAAACAAGTAAGAGCTTTGATATGGATTGCATTGATATGGTATCTCCTTGGACTGCTGATGAACTCTTTCAGTTATTGTTGACTCCATCCTAGAAGTTATCGCATGATCAGAGCCAGTTAATTTGTGGTTAAGCTCCAAACAATGTATTTTTTGTTTCTGAGTATCTGATCATCTTTTAGATGAGCTCACATGCAGTGCACACAGTACATAATTGAAAAGAGCTGACACTGCTTGTGGCTATTCTACTGAAGGTCTATATTTAGGAAGACATGCTGGGCTGTATGTGATACTGTCAGTGACAGTAAATTTGTTCAGTTTTTGTATGCTATTAACCCTTTAAGAGAGAGAGACAGTGAACTTAAAATGAAATGCTCTTGTTTACTCACTCTTATGTTCTTATGAATCTATAAAACTTTTATTTGTCTTAAAAAACGAAAGATATTTTTTAAAGAAACCCAATAGATTTCTGTCCCTCTATTCAAAGTCCATGACACCACAATTTTGATGCATCATAAATGTAATCCATATAAACTTTTAGCTCTTTATGAATGTTTTCGAGATGTCTGGTGCTTTGACTTTCAATGTAGGGAAAGAAGGCTCTCAAGTTTCATTACAAATATCCTTTTTGCGTTTTCAAAGTTATTAGTTTTATGAATTTGGAATTGCGTGAAGATAAGTCATTAATAACAAGTAATAACTATCCCTCTGCTGTTTAATCATTTACTCTTCCTCCCCTCTACTCTTTTTAACATTGTGGTAATGACTTATAATTCAGCTCAAGTGTCATGTGTTGATATGACTTCTGTAGGGAGCAAAGTGCGCGTCCAGAAGAGTCCAGTCCCTCTATAATGGGCAGCCTGCGGCTTCAGCCCATGAAACAGTCACCTTCCCAAAATTCCTGTGACAGTGCCATTTTGGAAAGTAGTCTGGCGGACGATGGCTTGTCCATTGATAGTGACATCAGTGAAAACTTTGTCATCCTCATGGACTCTGGTACAGCACTTGCACTTTTATTTGAAAAGCTATAACTATAACTGTCAGGGTCACGTGTGTTTGTGTTGTTGTAATTCAGAGTCTGGTGTGGAGTCTTTGCGTCCTAATGGTACAGGAGTCTTGGGCAGCTGTGTTAGTCCAGCTCCAGGAACAGAAGGCGGGTCATCAGCAGACCTCAGCAGCTCCCTGTCCCAGAGCACTGAAGACATTGCTCAAGATATGGTGAGTTGTATCTATCTGTAGCACATCTGCATGGAAGATCATCAGAAAGTGCATGCTCACACTGTGTTGTAAATGCAGTACAAATCTTAAAAAATATATCTTTTATTTATTTATTTGTATAAATGATGCAATATATATTTTTTCTCCTGTATAATTATTCTTATTTCCTTAAGTGAGAAAAGGGCAGGTAATAGGTACTTTACTGGTCAGTGAGGGAAAGTTTAGAAATCAGTCAGGAATGATCAACAGCATTTACTTTGTTCGTAGTTGGTTGTGTGATTTTTAATAAACATTTTTTCCCCCTCAGGTGTCTGTGTTAGTTTTGTGTCTGAGTCGAATGGGGTGCCTGATGGAGATGCGCGGTGAAGATATCGTGGTGGCGCTGGAAGCCCAAGAGCTTGTGCCTAAACAACACGGCAACCATAAAGTCACAGACC
The DNA here is from genome assembly GCA_032361065.1 of Enteromius trimaculatus. Classification (NCBI taxonomy): domain Eukaryota; kingdom Metazoa; phylum Chordata; class Actinopteri; order Cypriniformes; family Cyprinidae; genus Enteromius; species Enteromius trimaculatus. Next base: position 2,811,934 of record JAUMHP010000080.1, on the reverse strand, counting down.
TGCTGGCAGGACTGGCGCTTACACAGGGTTAGGATGCTAACTGTGAACATAAATCAGTCTCAGTTGCCCGTGTATATTTATAGCAGTAGTCAAAAATACACTACATGTGTCAAAAAATGTATTTTACTTGTTTTGCCAAAAATCGTTAAGATACCATTTAAGCTCATGTTCCATGAAGAATTTCAGGTGTTTTTGTCAAACATTTTTGATTAGTAATATGTGTTGCTAGGAACGCTATTTGGAGAAGTGATTTTCTCAATATTTAGATATTTTTGCACCATCAAATTCCAGATATTAAAATAGTTGTGTCTAACCTAACAAACCCTACATCAATGGAAAGCCTATATATTCAGCTTGATTCAAATTATGTATAAATCTCAATAGAAAAAAAAAAAAAAAGGACCCTTTTTGTGGTCCTGGGTATGCAAAAATATTACCAATATGCCATTTAGGCTCTTTACTTCAGGGCCTGATTATTATTATTATTTTTATTTATTTACTTATTGTGAACATACTATTTTTTTGTCCTGTCTGTTTACAATAACTATCTACATGAATCTCATGACCAAACATTTACAAGATACTATTGGTGATCACTTTCACTGAGCACCACACCTGACTCTGTGTTTGAATGGCCTGGTGCTGATTCAGCTTTTCAGAAGTTGACAAACATACATGCAAGATGACGTGAACCAAAAGGCTTCGGTTTCTTTGGTTTACAGCTGCATTCAGCCTGATCACATGAGATAAGAACTATTTTACAAGGTGGTGATTTTGTATGAATTTGTACAATATGATTCATACAGAAACATATGATTCAAAAATAAAGAAAGCATGAAAGTCCACTTTTTAACTTAACCATCAGTTGGGCGTAAGCAGATTGTACATACAAATATGTTCATACAAGTTTGCTACTGAATAAAGCCACTCCAAAACAAAGAAATCTAGTATACTAGGGACATCTGCTTCATAAGATCACCCAGTTAAAGGAATAGTTCACAATTCAGTCACTTGCCCATCATTAGATGCTCTGCAGTGAATGGGTGCCGTCACAATGAGAGTCCAAACATCTGATAAAAACATCACAAGTCATCCACACCACTCCAGTCCATTATTTAAAGACTTGCAAAGCAAAAAGATGTGTGATTTAACAAACAAATCCATCATTAACACATATTTCAATTCAAAGCATTGCTTCCGGGCTAAAATATGACTCCTCTGTTCATAATATTGCTTTCCGCAGTGTCGAAACAAAAAACCCACAACCCTCTTTTTTAAGTGAGCTATAGTGAAGTACAATCCCTGTGCACAAGCACATTGTACATGGTACTAAACACTGGGGAAATTGTATATTCGTGTTTAGGTGCAGATCAGGTGACGCACCCATACAAATCATGGTATTTGTCTTTTATATCCCTGGATGTGAAGTCAGGAACTTGTGCATCTCCAACCACTAATTATTCAAGACTTAAAGCATGCAATCTGCTCCTCCAATATGTTAATCTGTCTTTGCAACCCCCCCTTATAATTACTTCTTTCACACTCTTCATTTCTATAGAAACTGATCCTCAGACTGATGTTAACATCATGCAGTATGGCACTTATTTAGGATTTTTTATTTTTTTTCACAACAGCTGGTTCTTCCTCCCCAAGTGCTGCTCTGTTTCCTGGGCCCCGGTCTCTTTCCTGTGCCCCAGCAGCGGCCCTCAGGATGGAGATGGGCCCGCGTGCGGGCAAACACTCTCCTCTGTCTGAGAGCATGGGTTTCATGGAAATGTGCTTGACAGGGTGCAAAGCAGAGCTCCTGGCTTCTACCTTAAACACGCTGGGACCCTTCCTGGAGGATGAGCTCAGCGCAGATCCCCAGCCAATGAGACTGTGGTTCCGGGACACTGCTATTACACTAAAGGTGAGAATGAGGGTCAAATGATGCCCATAATCAGAACTAATGGTCTAGGCATTCCCTTTTGATACGATTACCAGCTGATCAGACAGGTTTTCTGTCCTGTTTTCTCTGTTTCTGACAGGACGATGCTCTTCGTGTCTACCCAACCGCCCCTCAACCAGTTCCCGTGCTCTTCTCTCTGGACGGTATTGTGCTGGAGCGTTTGGATGATGGAGTCCTCAGCTTGAGACGTGAGTCCTTTGGGTTTGGGTTACAGCAGCTGCTCAGATTACAGGATATCTGTGCTGTCACCTGTTAAACTAACGTTTGCTTCCTCTGTTTCACTTTTACGCATGCAGCTGCACAGAGCCAATCAGGGATTGAGACTGAAGGGGACAGAGATAGAGCTGGCCCGTCCTGCTTTAGAGCTGAGGAGCAAAACAAGGTATCATATATTAGAAAATGATTGTACACAATGTACAGTAAGGTAGCGTTATTTATGTGTTTGGCCTGTTTGAGTTTGGTTTGAGATGTTAAACAGAGCATCTGTCACTATTGAATCTCATTTTAACTCTCAATTCCTTTGAACATGTGATGTCAGATTGGACATAGAAATATTAAAGAATAATTTCGATGTTGTTGGCATCAAACCTAGTGTGATGCCTCTTGATGAATCTTTAATTATACACAAGTGCAAATAATAGCTTTGTGTGGTAGGCCTTTTTTTAAGTAATAAAAATTATGATTAGGCCAAAATTCAGAGTTAAAACTTTAATTTGAAAGCAAATAAAATAAAACAAATTATGAGATTCCAAGTCCACACTGAAATAAAAAATATATAAATATTTATGATATTTTATTTTATAAGATATATTTATGAAACTAAAATTGTCATTATGAGTTTTTATTTTTTTTATAATTGACTTTATAGCTCATAATTTCAACTCATATTTTTTTTGTTTTATTTTATATTTTATTTATTTTTTTGTCAATGCCAACATGTAATAATTGTGACTTATCTCATCATTTTGTCTTTTATTTCTCTTTACTTTTTTTAATTGAAAATATTTATGACTTGATGTCTCATTTTGGATTTTTTTTTAAATCTCATAATTTACTTACTATCTTATAATTTCAAATGTTCATAATTTTGCTTTTTATGCCATAATTATGATTCAAAGCCTGACTTTTTATGTGGCCAGAATGAGCTTCCATACGTTTTTAGAGCTTTTGTGTGTGTGTGTCTTTTTCATCAATTAAAAATTGTTTTATATATATAAACTAAACAAAACTAAAATTTTATATATATATATATATATATATATATAATTGAAGCCTATGGGATGTAGAATAATTGTAATTTTCCAGTTCTTGGCTACAATTCCTTTTGAGGGCAAGAGAAGACTCTGAAGTGTCAACAGTGGCATTTAATATCTTAATTACATGTCTGAAGCCTAAATGTCTTTTATTATTTATGGCTGAAGGTGTATTGCTACAGCTGCTCTAAAGTTGTCTCTTAAGTCCTATTCGGCCGATACTAGTTGTCTAAACTACATTTGAGTTTCGAATCTTATCACCTGACATCTGTGTTTTTCCTGCACCAGTTCAGACGGGACTGTGGTTAATTCAGGTTTTTTTATTCTGTAGTAAAACCATGATCAATTTTCATAAAGGTACATATGCAATTAACACATTATGCAGATGTGCAGAAATGAACGTTACGACAGTAATCTTACCTGATGCTGATATTACAGTATCCATTCGTAACAGTTTCTGTGACTTGGTTCTTGATTTTGTTTGATATTATTTCTTTATTTCTTTTCTGGGTTCTCTGAATTTTTGCAGAGAAGTCCCGCCTAAATAGGGCTTTATAGCGTGTTTCAATAGAGTGTTTCAGTTCAGAAACTCTTCTGTTTCTGTTTCTCTGTTGGTTCAGTCTCTGGAGTCCAGACTTGCTGATGTCCAGTCATCTCTAGAAAAAGCTCTGTCGGACCGAGAGCGCCTGCTACAGGAAGTAAGGAAACACAATCCTTCCTTCACCTTATGATGTACAAAGGGAAAGAATCCAGACTTGAGGCCCAATGAGGCGCCAGAAAAAATGTCTTGTAGATAAACCAGAAGAAAAAGAGGTTTGCCTCCAAGTTCTTTTCCATCCCTTTCTGTACCTTTCGATCTCTAATGTCCAAATGAGAAATCACATGCCATCCAGTTCTCTTCAGTCTCTGTGTGCTTCCTCCATGAGTCTTCCTGTATTGCCGTTTCTCTGTATGTGACTGCACTACAAAGAACACCGGATCGTCTCTTTACTTCTGGTCCGCATGCTTCTTGCACATTAGTCATTTTAAGTCTCACAAAAGGACTGCGTACAGCTCTTAGGTTTTGTAGATGTTTCTGAGTGTTGTTTGGTACCACGGCTCTGTAGCGCTGCTAGATACAAGCTCTGTTCTAGAACCTAGAGAGCTCCCCAGACAGTAGGACTGGGTTGATATTATCAGTTTAATTAACCAAGAAGTCTGCAATATTCCGTTAATGCATTAACAAAACTTCACCTATTATTAGTTGTGTGCCTCCAGTAATCTTTCGTTTTAGTTTGAAAGTCTTAAACTTTCAAATTCTATACATTTTATCAAAAATGCTTTAATTTTATAGGCATCTCAATTCAAGCGGTACTTACTCTTTACTACTAGTTGTGGCATGACATGGACATATTTGTGTGTGTATATATATATATATATATACACACACTGCATGATACATTAATGCATCTCGGATGGAGAAATGATCATTTTCTGAATGCTTTGTGATTCCTCTGGAATCGATTCGGAGCTTGTTTTTGAACATTAGATGGCCCTGCACTGCTTGTTTCCAATCACTTACACACACTTGAATCTAAAATAATGATGTGTTTACATTAGTGTCGCTTCATAAAAGCATTCTGAGATGAGGTGAAATGACAGACTTGGCTCTTCAGTACTCTTCTTTATAAGCATTTAAGTGTGCGGATAAAAACTAGATTAGTGCCCCTGACTCAGAATCGATTTCATAGGAACCGCAAAGGTGTTCAGAAAATCTCCAAATCGGTTCTGCATTGATTTATTGTCCCAGTGCTACGGCATGGAGATATATGTGTGTGTGTGTGTGTATACACTACCTGTCAAAAGTTTGGAGACATGAGATTTGTAATATTTTTTTAAAGGTGTTTCTTATGTTCATCAAGGCTTCGTTTATTTGATCAAAAATACAGGGAAAAAAAGTAATATTGTGAAATACTTGGGTTGTGAAATAATGGGTTTCTATTTGAATATACTTTAAAATATAATGTATTTGTGTGATGCAAAGCTGAATTTTCATCAGTCATTAGTCTAGTCTAAAGTGTCAGAAATATTTCTAAAATGCAGATTCATTATTAGAATTATGAGTGTTGGCAAAGTTGTGTGTTATATTTTTTTTAGGAAACTGAAATACTTTTTTTCACGATTCTTTGATGAATAAAAAGTTATAAAGAGCAGCATTTTTTTTCAACCGTTTCCAGCACTGATAATAAATCAGCATATTAGAATAATTTCCATGTGACACTGAAAACTGGAGTTATGATGCTGACAATTCAGCTTTGCTTCACAGAAATACATGAGAGTTTAGTGTATATCAAAATAGAAAATTGTTATTTTACATCAATAACATTTCACAAGGTTTCTTTTTTCCCTGTATTTCTGATCAAATAAATGCAGCCTTGATGAACATAAGAAACATCTTTAAAAAATAACACAAATCTTACAGTTACCAAACCTTTGACTGGTAGTGTATATATAACTGGAGAATTAATAATTAAAAAAGATGGTACAAATTCCTTTATTCATTTATATTTATGTGCACAACTCTTTTTATTAGTGTTGATTGTTATATTGAAAATATGAAAAATGTCGTTAATCGTTACTTTTAATAGTTTACATTTACAATAGTAATTAATCAACTGAAAGTTCACAGCATTGGTTAAGATTGTTTTTCTCAAGACACACATGTGCATGTCCAAATGAAACCGTGTAGAATTACATTAACTCCAATTGAATCTAGAGCACGTGAAGCAGAATCTAAACGAATTGTAAAATCTGAATCGATTACCAGCCCTGACAGATCTATTAAGACATGTTCTTGACACAACATGTCTCTCTCAGAGATACTCCTGTATTTCAGGAACAGAGCTGTGGATTTGACTCGAGTACTGTGTTGTAAGTTTCTTATCAGCTGCTGTTCAATGCATAAAGTACAGCTGATGTGTGTGTTATTCAAACACAAGCACTTTGACTTTACAAGCACTGTATATATCACAGTTGTTGTCTGAGGTTCAGTGTACAAAAGATGGTACTTCTGTTAACCAACACATCCGCTGAGTCATGGTACTTCCTTCGATGCCGTCCATTTCCTCTAGTGTAGGATCATGGTTCAAGTGATCCTAGAGAAACATCAGTGCCAATGCTGGTGGTCAAAGGTTTTGGTGCACACGGACTTCAGATGGGAAGTCATTTTTATTCAGTATTAAAATGCTTGTCAATGTAACACATTCTATCCAGATTTACTACTGTACGTAGTAAACTGGGTTATTTCATTTTTAGTCATAGTCTGTTACACTAAGGTCACTTTGGGATATTTCACTACTCTGTAGAGTTCAGACAAAAAACGAATTTTCAAATTAATTAGTCCATTAACAAGTAGAGATGGGGAGTCGACTCCAAAACAGTCGATTCCTCGACTCTCTAGCCCTAGTGTCAGAATCGACTCCGGGTCAGGAATCGACTCCCAGTGTCGTGTTTTTTTTCAAGTTCAACACTTTTTATATTTACAGTAATATTAATTCAAATTCCTTGCTAAATTCATCCCATGTAAACTTAATTTCCGTGTTAAAACGTTAA